>SZWC01020490.1:15962-34634 GCA_023375785.1 Penium margaritaceum
ACATATACATAGACATAGACATAGACATAGACATAGACATAGACATAGACATAGACATAGACATAGACATAGACATAGACATAGACATAGACATAGACATAGACAAAGACATAGACATAGATGTAGATAAAGATAAGTATATAGATATGGATATGGATACGGATATGGATATGGATATAAAAGTGGATATGGATATGGTATACACACAGGCATAGATATGAATATAAATGGAAGTGTATTTGTAGATGTACATATGTATACGTATAGATTTAAATAAGCATACTTATACTTATATATGGAAATAGAAATATAGATACACATATCGATATGAGTATACATATTGGTGTAGATATTTATGTAGATATACATATAGATGTATGTTTACATGTACATACATAGATATGAATATGGATATACATATACATATGTTATGTTACAACAGTTCTATATTGCAATGTTACTATGTTACCATGTAACCCATTGCATGCTTTAAGTGCAGCATTGGCTTCTTGTTACAAATGGAGACCGCGAGATGAACCTGACACACCATATCTGGAAATGGGGACGATAAGTGAAAGTTGACATGTTTCCACCACATACTAAATGATATGCCAGAAGAAACAAGGCAGGTCCATACAGAGGAGGTGCGTTGCAGAAGATGAATAGGGAAAATTGGATCATTTGTATTTCAAAACAAGTCTACTTTCATGGCAAGTATTGCACATGTCATGCGCATACAAAAATACATGGATAGAGAGAAAGAGGAATTTCTAAAGTCTTGGTCGTTTAATTCAATGCATGTGACACTACATCATGAGTGCTCACTTTGATATGTTGGGAGGGTTCGAGAATATCATGGTGTTTCAATCAAATAAATGTTTCCGTCAAGGCGCCAAACCAACAGTATCAAAACATCAGCTTCCCGCTAGTTGTGTCGACCAGTCTAGAAAGTGGTCGAACTTGTCCAAACCTTTGTAATACAAGCATCTGAGGTCAAGATAGTGGCGAAATCACCCTCGGCCAAACGACATTAAAATACAAAATCGACGCGCTGTGGGCCACAGCTCTAATGACCAAAACGGCAAGTAGCAAAGATGAAAAACTTGTGTATGCAACGGACGAAACGTCCCCCGTTAGCTACAATGTCCCAACACAGTATCAGACATAGGCCTACGATGCTTGTACTAGCCGTGAAGAAGATAATCGATGACACAGGGGTTGTCATTGTTGTTGTGTGTGTTGTATACGGCTTACGGTGACCCCTCGGCTCATGTCCATGCACGTGCAGATCCCTGAGACTGGCCACGGTGGCAGAAGACCGACAGCCGACGGTGACAGGCGCCCAGAAGACTCTCGTATTTTTTGGATTCGTGTTGTGGGACAACACATAGGTGTGTTGTTCCACAGCAAATCTCGTCAATGCGGCCATTTTGGTGGAAATGGCTCGTCGTTTTGACATGTATGCAGGACGTTATGGCCAAAACTGTGTTTTTGACACTGTTTTTTCCTGCTAGAGAATAGCGCCCTTGTGCGCCGCGTGTGTGTGCATCCGCTAGGTCCGTGACACTATTTAGGTTGTCCAGGCCTCAGTTGTCATCTCTCTTTGGACAATTCAGTATTTGCAGCTTCTGACACTTGTACTTGTGTCCCTAACCAACCCCTTGCTGTCCTCACCTTCACCTGTGTATGCTAGTGAGTTAACTAGCTGGCTTGTACTGCCACGCCAGTGACAGCAGTGCTAGGAAGCTGTCTTTCATGGTATCAGAGCAGCGAGCCAACGCTCACACAGCTGCGTAGCAGAGGCACAACAATCGCAGCAGCAGTGAGCGACTGCAGCCGTTGCCTTGAGTAGCAGCACCAGCAACGTCCCCTTTCTCGGCGAGAGGTCCTGGGAGGACCCACCACCGTTCAGACCATTTTCTTAATAAATCCGTGAAACTTGTGCGGCCTTTTTGCGATAGCAGCAGCCGCTCTGTGAAAACTCCGTGGTGTTTTGTGGTGACGAGGTCCCCGCAGCGGATGCAGCAGCTCCGGGACTGCAACGGAAGCCGCCGACAATGCTGCGGATCTACCGCGGTCACAAGCAGCGTTCCAAAGTCGTCACCCCGCAATGACGGTGCCGCGGCAGATCTGCGGTGTTCTGCAGATCCGCGACGTTCCGCTGCAGCAGCTCCGTAGCGGTTCTCGAACACGCCGGCGACGCTCCACGGTGTTGCGTGGTCACGAGTCCGTGGCTCTTCCACGGCGGTTCCGCGGATCGCCAGTCGCGGTAGCCATGCGGTGGTCACGGAACACACTGAAGGAGGTTCCCCGGTAGTTTGCGGTACCCCATTGTGTTCCGCATCGGCGCGACCGCGTCCAGCTCTAATTGATCTGCGGCAGCCCGTAGACGTTCCGCGGTAAGGCATACCATGGAGGTGCTCCGCGAAGGTGTTCCACGGAGGCGTTCTGCAGAGGTGAGGTTCAACGGTGAGGTGTTCCACAACAACAACAAAAACAAGGGGGGGGGGAACTGGCCTTCATGCCGAAGCTCACCCCCTCCAGCTCCACCACCGATGTAACTGATGAGGGCAGCTCCGTCAGCGGCCAATGCCGACCGCCACCATCGTCACCACAGCGGTAGCAGCAGTAGCAGTAGCAGCAGCAGTAATCGCAACAGCAGCAACAGCAACGGCCACTGAGCCCGACAAAACTGGTGCACCAGGTGTGCGCGCAAGCTGACCTACAGGCGGAGAGCCGCAATACTTTGACGAGGCAGGTTGCTGAGCTAAAGGACCTGATCATGGGCTTACTGCCTCAGCAACAACAGTCCCAACAGCAGCAACAGTATCCATCCGCTGACCCGAGCAAGGACCACCTCGCGCATGACGGTAATGCTAATGAGATCGCGGAGAATCTCTCTGACTCCGGCGAGGAGGGCAAGGAAGAGTTGCTGCAAGCATGCCTCATCCGCCTGGACGTACGCCGCAGAGCGCGTGAGGCCAGTGCCGCCCTCCAGGACACGAGCTCCAGCACCGACGCCGGCCCGAGCTCATCCTGCCGCCCTTTGAGCTTTGAGGAGCTGGCTTTGTGGGCTCGACTGGGTAAGGGGGTTTCCTCCCCTATGCCTGGCCCCGTAGTGGCTTCGACTGTTGCTCTGCCGATGACCAAGCCACCCAAATGGTTTGATTCGGACCTGCTCGTCTTCCAAACTAGGAACATCTTCAAGTCCTGGGAGCCGCGCTTCCGCATGTGGGCCATGAGCGAGGGAGTCCTCGCCTGCTACCTCACTCCATACCAGGTGTCTGACCCCACCCAGACACAGATGACTGTCCGTGCCACTTCCGGCCTGATGAAGGCCGCCTCAATGTTCACCAAGGACTTCAGTCGGTTTCTTGGTGATCCGCTGACGGGCTTGAGAGCTGACCCTTGCGCGGCGTGGGCACTAGCTGTCACTCTTTTTGAGGGCGCCACCTTGGCCCTGACGTCCCAGCGCCTCGCCCACTTCAACTCCCTCTGCCAGAGTGCTCAAGAGTCCGCAGCTGACTACTGGCAATGGGCAATCCAGCTGCACGAGGAGCAGGGAGATGATGCCCTCGTACAGTACTTCACCGTCTAGATCGTCCTCTACGGCATCCACCCGGACTACACGCGCGTCTTTGGCAACTTCGACCAGACCCTGCTGCGCGACATGGGGAGCGACGGGACCCTCCTGCGCTGGGCCACCCTCCATTTTCGGGAGGTCGCCGGCAAGGACGCAGCGAACTGCCCTCGTCGCAGTACCTCTTCAGTTGCAGTTGTCGCCATATCCTCCTCCCCACCGTCTACAGCAACAGCGGCATCAGCTCAGGGGAAGAAGGACAGCCAATCATCATCTGGTGGTTCCAACGGCAGGATCCGCAGCGTCACCAGCACAAGCACAAGCAGCATCAGCCGCAGCAGCAGTGGCAAGAGCAACAACAGCAGCGACGGCAGCAGCGGCTCTGAAAGCACGACGGACCGCTGGTTTGTGTGCTTCAACTGCGGGGGTAACCATTGCTACCCCGATTACACTCGTCTAACCGGTCGCCCATTGGACTGGGCAAAGGTCACGCGCAGCCTGCAGCAGGTGCACGAGGCGCGAGTGCGCCATACATTTGGTGCAACCGCCCGCTCGGTCGCCACAACCGCAGCCGCCCCAGAGTAGTCCACCGCCACAGCAGGCTCCTCCGCTAACCCTCGTAACCAAGCGCTCGGCGACCGCGACAGGATGATCGCTGAGCTACACCAGCTTCTCGCCCTATGCTCATCTCATGGAGGTGCGAGCGAGTGTGTTGACTGAGCCGGGGGGTCCTACCGCCTGTGGACTATCTGTGTCGTTACGTGATGATCCCTGTGGTGGTCCCCATGTCCAGCCGTGTGCGTGCGATGGACCTGAAAATGTGTCTTGGTTACCTGCATTTCATGTGCGCTCTGTTGGTCGCCTTGTCGTGTCACCCACCGAGCGCCCTACTGCCGTGCCTTGTTCCATCGCCGAGTGCCACGTTGCCCCTTGTATGCGTATCACCAATGCCACCGAGGTTGTTGACTCTGGTGCCACCCATCACATGACGTGTCGACGTGACGCCTTGGTCGTCTTGTATCTTGTTGGCACTGTTTGCTCTGTTCACACGGCAGCTGGCCATGAGGTCCCTGTCCAGGGTGTTGGGGTTGTGCAGTTCACCGGGCCCACTGGTCCTGTATACATCTCCGACGTCCTCTTTGTCCCTGATCTGGAACTCAGCCTGCTGACTGTCTGTGCGTGTACCAAGATGGGACTCGGTGTCACGCACACAGATGCCGATGCATCTTTGTGCGCGAGACTGAGGAGACCGTCCTCAGTGGGACAGTCATCGATGATCTGTATCACATCCCCTGGTCCTCTACGAGTGCCCCCTCCTTGCCTCCTTCTCCCACTGCTCGTGTATTCGTCACTAGTGCTCTGTCCCCCGAGCACCACCGTCTCTTGCATTGACGCCTCTGCCATGTCAACCTGGGGGCTGTTGACAGGCTGCTCCACACTCAGCCTGCTCTCGCTCTTGATGCGGCGTCCTTTGAGGTGCCGCCCACAGCCGACTACCTGTCCTATGCTGAAGGCAAGATGCATCGGTCCACCTATCCTGTGTCTATCTCCAGGGCTTGACAACCCTTGGAGCTTGTCCACTCCGACTTCATGGGTCCGCTTCTTGTCAAGTTTCAGGAGGACCGCGGCCGCTACGTCCTGCCATTGACAGATGACTTCTAGTGCATGCGCTGGGTCTACAGTCTAAATCAGAAGAGCGATGCTGTCATTGCTTTCTATACTTGTTTGGTCATGGCCGAACGCCAATCCTCCCACCACCTTCAGACCTTTCACGCTGACCGTGACGACAAGTACCTCGGTGACATGGCCTGCTCTTTCATCTAGCTTGGTGTCTTCCACAACCTCTCCGCTCCCACCACCCCCTAGCAGAATGGTGTCTCAAAGTGTTGGAACTGCACCATGGAGGATGCGATCCACGCCATGCGCGCGGACAGCGCCATGCCTGAGGCCTTTGCCTTTGAGGGCATGGTGTACATGACCTAGGTCTAGAATCACATTCCTCATGGCCCCCTCCCAGGTCACCACAAGCCCTACAAGTTGTGGTATGGGCACCGCGCAGATCTGTGTCTGGCTCGTGTCTGGGGCTCCCTTGCCTGCGTCTGGTTCTTACCGGAGCAGCAGGGGAGCAAGATCTCTCCACGGGGCCGCCTTTGCGCCTTTGTCGGCGTCGTCCCGCGGTCGAAGGCCTGGCGCATCTGGGACCCCAAGCGACGCCGCATCGTGGAGTCCCATGACGCTCTCTTCTTTGAGCATCTCGCCTTCCGTGACCTTGCTCGCATCCACGCTCTGCGTGCTGCTGATGCCCCTGGGTGTGCCAGACATCGTAGTGTGGGGGAGGCTCTGTCACGGTTGGCACAGTGCCCTCGGCCAGTATGGTCACTCCGTCACCGACACCCCCGGTGCTATCCCCAGAGGTTGTGCCCACCGGCACCCCCAGCCCCATCCCATTTGTGGCTTGCTCCTCTATCCTTGAATCTCCGCTCTTGCCCGTGCCCGAGTCCGCGTCTGAGCCTGCTTCCATGTGTGCGGCCCTGCCTAATCCTGTGTCTGATTTTTCGTGTGCGGCCCTGCCTAATCCTGCGTCTGATTTCGCTTCTGAGGCCCTGCCTGATCCTGTGTCCGCGTCCGTGTCTGACTCTGAGCCCCCTCAGCATCCGGCCACGGACGTGCCTACGTCTACTGTGGGGCCTTCCCCGGCTACTGAGGCCCCACCAGCCTCTTGTGGTACGCCTGCCGTGCGGTCCACACCAGAATGTGAGTCGGCAGCGGCCACTGCTCTTGCCCCGTCGGACCCTTACACATGGGCACCTGGCGGACGCCTCCGCCCTCGCCCCACACGCAGCATCATCAGCGATGACCCGGGCATGAAGGCCCTCGGCTTGAGTACTCGTGGCCTCACTAAGATTCACCTTGGCTGTGCCACCGGCATGGCACTACTTGCTCATGAGCGTGATCTCGCTTGAGATGCCGCTGAGTCCATGGTGACAGCCAACCCTCCCTCTGCGGCATATGCCCTAGCTACACGCAGTGCACCACTGCTATCTCCCAATCCCACCAGCCTGCATGAGGCCTTGTCAGCCCCCGACGCTGAGTAGTGGCGTGCTGCCTGTCAGGCTAAGCTCGATGCCATCCTAGAGCAAGGCGTCTTTGAGCTGGTGGAGTTGCCGAAGAACCGCAAGGCCATCAAGGCCAAGTGGGTTCTCTACAAGAAGCTAAAACCAGATGACACTGTGGAGTGCTACAAAGCTTGCCTGAAAGCAAAGGGCTTCTCTCATATCTCTGGCGTGGATTACACCGAGACCTTTGTCCCTGTTGGCCGGATGACGACCATGCTCACACTGTTGAGCCAGGCGGCACAGCACGATTGGGAACTCCATCAGATGGATGTCAACAACGCATTCCTGAACGGGGACCTCGAGGAGGAGATCTACATGGTCTAGCTACCTGTCTTTGAGGATGGTACCAGTCGCATGTTCTGGCTGCGAAAGGCCTTGTACGGCCTAAAATAGTCACCTTGCAACTGGAATGAGTAGATCACCAGCACCCTGAGACGCGCTGGGTATGTTCAAAGTGATGCTGACTGATCCCTATTCCTATCACAGTCCCCAGCACCATTTGCTACCATCCTCGTCTACGTGGACGATCTTTTGATCGCCTCACCCAACCTGGGAGCAGTGAACGCTGCCAAGGTTGTTCTCTCCGCGGCCTACAAGATGAAAGATCTTGGTGAAGCCTCTGTCTTTTTGGGGATGGAGACTGTGCACGGCCGTATCCGGCGCACACTTTGTGTCCATCAGGGACGCTATGCAGAGACTATCGGGGAGCACTTTGCCGACCTCCTCACTACCATCTGCACAGCCTCCACACCCATGACCCCTAAGGGGCAGGCTGCCCTGAAGGTGGACAACCCAGCTGATATGGGCGAGCCAGTCGATGTGACCCTGTATCTACGAGTCATCGGCTCGCTCATGTACTTGGCCACCACGACATGGCCCGACATTGCCTTCACTGTCAACCTGCTCGCCAAATTCTCGCAGGCTCCACGCCAGCGAACACTGGAGGCCGCAGTCCGGTGTGTGCGCTACATCCCGTCAACCACATGCTTTGGCGTGTGCTTTTGCGAGCAGGTGTCCGTTGTGCTCGATGGGTACATAGACAATGATTAGGCGTGGAGTACAGATGGCAAGAGCCACACCTGCTACATCTTTCTCATTGGAGGCTGTGTAGTGTCCTGGCAAAGTGGGAAGCAAGGCTACATTGCACGTAGCACTGCTGAGGCAGAGTATGTTGCTCTCGGCGCTGGTGCAGCAGAGTGTATCTGGCTCGTCCGTTTGTTGCGTGAAATGCGTCAGTCCATTCCCCCCGTGGTTCTTGAGTGTGAAAACATGAGCGCGGAGGCCATCGTCAAGAACTCAAGTGTGCTCTATGCACGCACAAAGCACGTCAATGTCAAGCACCACTTTGTGCGTGATCTGGTTGCTCGTGGTGAGATCCGAGTCATCCACATGGGTACTGACAGACAGTACGCGGATTTTCTGACCAAAGCTCAGGGTTGTTTGAAGTTTCCTGCGGCCGCTCATTCCGTGGGACTCTACCCCATCCTTGTTGCAGGTTGATTCCTCATGTGCCACCTTGCGTGTGCTGTGTTTGCTGCCTGTAGTGGCTGTGCGTTTCCTGCTTTGTACAGCATTAGTGTCTGCATGTGCATGGACGTGTTTTGCCCTCCGGTCATGGGGGAGTGTTGTTGTGTGTGTTGTACACGGCTTACGGTGACCCCTCGGCTCATGTCCATCCACGTGCAGATCCCTGAGATAGGCGACGGTGGCAGAAGACCGGCGGCCGGCGGTTACGGGCGCCTAGAAGACTCTCGTAGTTTTTTGATTCGTGCTATGGGAGAGCACATAGGTGTGCAGCCTATCAGGACGTAGATCTCATTGATGTGGCCGTTCTGGTTCAAACGACTAGTTGTTCTAACATGTCTGCAGTGATTCATGGCCAAAACTGGGTTTTTGCCATTGTTTTGTCCTGTTAGAAAATAGCGCCCTTGTGCGCTGCGTGTGTGGGCATCCACTAGGTCCGTGACACTATTAAGGTTGTCCAGGCCCCAGTTGTCATCTCTCTCTACACAATTCAGTATTTGCAGCTTCTGACACTTGTACTTGCATCCCTAGCCAATCCCTTGCTGTTCTCACTGGCACCTGTGTGTGCTAGTGAGTTAACTGGCCGGCTTGTACTGCCACGCCAGCGACAGCAGTGCTAGGAAGCTTTCTTTTATATGGTTTGCAGGTTTGTTTGCGTTGCATTGTAGCCGTGCCATTTTGCGTAGTATTCAAAAGCTTTTCCACGGCGTCAATGTCCGAGGATGTCCTCGTTGACATACTCTGTTTTCCCGTCCACTTTGTGTGGGAGGCAGAGGTGCGACATCTATGCGAGTGAATTTCTCATCGGGATCCCGGTAGTGGTTCAAGTTGCTAACATGGAGGACCGAATGAATCACCATGATCTCCATGAAGCGAAGTCAAGTGACAAATAAGGTTCGTATTTGATTGTTCTCAAACAAGCATTGCCATCAAGGTTTAAGCTTTAGGAAGTATTTTCCACAAACTTTGATGTCAGCAGTGCGAAGTAGTACGCGGCCACCAACCCTGAAAATGTGGTCGTTGCAATGTTTCACGGATTTTCACTTCATCCCCGACTACGTCTTTGCGAGTGTTTGTTGTGTTTCCTTCCACAAACGCTAGAAAGATTGCGACGATGGGAGTCGGCCATGAGAAGTTTTCTTCTAGTGTTGCAATCCGACTTATGGCAAGAAGATTTTCGTGAATTACTCTGAACAACGTTTTACCCGTTGTGGTAGAAATTGCTCATTTAAATGGAGATTCATTGGTAATTGATTTTGGCCCCCTCATTAGCCTCACCAACTTGCATATAGCGTTGGTATTATGGTATGGTCCAGTTTTGAGGCAGAACGGACAACGCCCGGGTTTTGGGCTGTCGGGCGTCTGGCAGGGCTCACCGAGAATACCCTGTCTGTCAGAAAAAACGTCCAAGACTATTTTCTGATTGGCTGGTTAGCTGAGTAACAAGTTCTACACCAGAGGGAGGGGGATCTAGAACTTGGAGGGGTCTCCCATTGTTGCTCATTATTCACTCCTAATCAGTTACTTCCAGTTTTCAGCAGCTTTCTGACGCTAACACTGGCACACGCGTTTTTGAGTAACAAATCCAAAGCACTTATACTTAGACTCTAGAGCAACAGACTAAGGGGGCAGCAGACTAAGCAACTTGTGTGGAAGCCCGCACGCTGTATCAACACTGTCACTGCCCCAACCTGCGCTCTAATGTAGTTTCCATTTTGGTACCAGGGCCAGAGCGTAGCAACAGCGACAGACGACGTGCGTACAGGTGCCTGACTACGCCGGCGGACCCCCCATATGCACCGGTGCAGGGGAAATGCTGCCGGATTTTTTCCGACAGCATTGACCTGCCTGGTGGCGGCTTAAAAATTTTTCCCACGGCCACTGGGCCACGAGAAATGCTGTTGGATTTCTTTCGGCAGCACTGACCCCCACGCTGGACGCGAGGAGGTGAGCGGTAGGCCACATCATGCGCTTGCTGACGAGGACGTACGTGGCGACGTCCTCCAGGTGGAGTGGCTGGCCGCAGCAGCCCACAGCAGCAGCAGCAGCTTGTAGCAGCAGCAAGCAGTGGCAGCAGCAGCCAACAACAGTGGTACGCAGCAGCAGCTGGCAGCAGTAGCAGCTTGCAGCAGCTTGCAGCAGTAGCCAGCAGCAACAGCAACGAGCAACAGAAACAGTGAGCAGTAGCAGCAGCAGCGAGTAGCAGCAGCAGCTGCAGCTGTTAGGAGCTCGTTGCTCGCAGTGAGCAGCAAGGTCCTTATAGCAAGCTCGCTGCTCGCAGCAAGCAGCGAGCACCAAGCTCGCAGCGAGTAGTGAGCAGCAAGCTTGCTACCCGCGACTCACTGCTCGCAGCGAGCAGTGAGCTCGTTGTGACGAGAAAGAGAGAAGAGAAAAACCAAGATAAGGGGGAGGGAAGAGACTCCATAGTAGTAGCAGTAGTAGATAACTCAAGGAGCAGCTGCTGCCGTCACTCGTCCTAGGCTGACATCACTACTGATATCAGTAGCACACAAAAAACAAAAAATGAAAACCAATTAGAGAAAGGGGCACAAACACCATGGCTAATAGCCCTACTAGGGAGGGGTCCTCCTCCGTTGGGGGACCCCCAGGGGGGTAACCTCCCTTTTTCTTACAGCAGCTGCAGCAGTTGTAGCAGTAGCATCAATAGCAACAGTGGCAGTAGCAGCAGCAGCAACAGCAGCAGCGGCATCAATTGTAGCAACAACAGTAGCAGAAGAAGCAGCAGCAGGAGCAATCCACAAGCTTTGTTGTTGATGCCTTCGACCCCTTAGCCGCCATCCAACAACCGCTTGTTGCTCTCATGCATCAGCTTGCAACACTGCAACCGTTGGCCTCTCGAACTCACACTAGTGGCCTGCCGCCTTTCATCCCTCCTGGGCAAGCAAGCCCCGATATGTCTGCTGCTACGCATTACCTTGCACAGCTGTAGACTCAGTGCTAGCGGCAAACTGTGACCTCAGTCCTTGGCCCCACTCTGGGCGCCGGTCGCAGGCCCAAGGACTTTGAGACACCGTCCGTGCTGCTCNTTAGCCGCCATCCAACAACCGCTTGTTGCTCTCATGCATCAGCTTGCAACACTGCAACCGTTGGCCTCTCGAACTCACACTAGTGGCCTGCCGCCTTTCATCCCTCCTGGGCAAGCAAGCCCCGATATGTCTGCTGCTACGCATTACCTTGCACAGCTGTAGACTCAGTGCTAGCGGCAAACTGTGACCTCAGTCCTTGGCCCCACTCTGGGCGCCGGTCGCAGGCCCAAGGACTTTGAGACACCGTCCGTGCTGCTCCAGGTCGGCAAGTAGTTCTGGAGCTGGGAGCTCAGCTTTCGCATTTGGGCGCAGGGTGAGGGCTTGTGGGCATACTACACCCTCCCATATGACTCCACCCAGGCCGACCAGCTGTATGACGCTGGTCACGCCGCACGTACGCTCGTCCCCGTCGTGCCTTTGGCGTCCCACCTAGCCCTAGAGCCCTTCCTTGGTGACTTCACCTCTGGCAAGACGCGAGACCCTGTTGGTGCATGGCATGTTCTCACTTGTCCCCATCTTCTATCTGACGAGGCTGAGACCAGCCGTCTGCTGCGAGAGTTCAACTCGTTGCACATGGGGGAGACCGAGACAATCACCGCCTACTAGCAGCGGGCTGAGGAAATCCTCCGTCGCCTTGGCACTTGTGCTCCACCCCCTCTCACCACGCTCCTCACCATCTAGCGTGGTGTCACTAGTGCGTACGCAGACGTCTTCGTCCACTACTGCGAGGAGGTCCTCTCCACCATGGCGGCCCTCTCATGCCATGGGCATACGAGTTCTTCCTCAAGATTAAGGAAGCTCATATGGAGTCCCGCCTCTAGCACACAGAGGCCCTCACCTCACCTGCCGTTGCCTCTGTGGCCGTCGCCTCCCCTGCAGCAGCGAATTCCACTGTCGCCGCTTTCGATGCCTCAACCCCGTCCGGCAGCTCCACTCCTCCGCTCGCGACCCCAGTCCCGCAGACGCCAGCTCCTCAACAGTATCATCCCAAGCCGTCGGCACTGCCATTCCCTTCACCGGGGCAGTCTTCCTTCTATCCGGGCTCCGGCGCCGTCACTCCGCACTCCGTCTACACTCTCGGGCCGTCCACGTGTGAGTGACAGTTGGAGCAGTTCATTGCACTCCAGCTTGGCCTGTCTCGCCCTCCCCCTTAGGGAAGTGCGGGTTGCGTCACCTCATGCTTGACCCCCTTGCCCTGCATGACTGAGACTGCGTTGCGGTCGTACCCTGCCTCCCTGTCTATCTCGCCGTCTCCCATGGTCTCCCTTGTTCCCCTCCGTGATGACGTGGCATGGCTTGATGATTGGCAGTCTTGGTTCGCACCCCCTTCCACCGTGTCCGCATCTCTTGCTTGCTGCCATGTGACTGTTAGCAATCTGGCGACTCCGGTCCAGGACCGGGCCGAGACCTGGATCATCGACTGCGGGGCCACGCATCACATGACGGCGTCTCGCGAGGCCTTCAGTATGCTTTGTCCTGCTGGTGATGCCTCCGATGTCCGGACGGGCTCCGGCCAGGTGTTACCTGTCTGCAACGTTTGTGTCGTTCATTTGCGTGGTCCTGCCGGTGATTTCTTCCTGACCGATGTCCCTTTTTCCCCAATCTTGACCTCATCCTCCTGCTTGTTATTGCCCCTGACCGCATGAGCATGGAAGTTGCACACTCGCGTGGTGTTGGCACTGTGTTGTTGCGTCCGTCCAGTCTTGTCGTTCTCCACGCCATCGCCAGTGGCAACCGGTGGCACATGCCTCATCTGCCTTCCTTTCCCTCTGTCGCCTCCTCCTCGGCTGTACGCCATGTGCTTGTCACCAACACGCTTTCTCCATAGCACATACGTCCCCTGCACCGCCCCCTTTGCCACGTCCACTCTGTTGCCGTCGACAGCATGCTTTGCACCGAGCCGGCCAATGACCTTCATCCTAAGACTTTCCCTTTGCCATGCCCCATAGAGTGCGTTGATTATGCTCAGGGCAAGATGCACTCGTCCACATACCCTTTGTCCTCCTCCTGTGCATCCACCCCACTCAACCTGGTCCATTTCAACGTCATGGGTCCTCTCCCTACCGAGTCCATTGGGGAGTATGGTCATTATGTTCTCACCCTCACTGACGACTCCTCTCGCTACCGCGAGGTCTTCTGCCTTCGACAGAAGAGCGATGTCTCTCGTGCCATTCAGGACTGGCTTGTCCTTCCGGAGCGTGAGTGTGGTCGACCTCTTTGCCGCTTTCGCTCCGATCGCGGTGGTGAGTACATTCGCGAGACCAAAACGTTTCTTGCCTCCCACGATATCCACCACGAGACGTCCGCGTCTATATGCTCATCCAGAACAGCGTCTTTGAGAGGTGCAACCGTACCATGGCTGATGCCGTCCGCACCATGCGGGTTGAGTCTGACCTCTCCAATGGCTTCTACTTTGAAGCCATGGCTTGCATGACATGGGTTTGGAACCGGATTCCTCACAGACCCCTTCCCCGCCAGTCCATACCGTACCAGCCCTGGTGCGGTTAGCAAGCAAACCTCCGCCCAGCTTGCGTGTGGGGTTGCGTGGCCATTGTGTGGCTCTCCGGCTTGTAGCAGGACGACAAGCTTGCCCCCCGCGGGTGTCCTTACATCTTTATCAGTGTCTCTCATCAGTCCAAGGCTTGGCGCTTCTGGGATCCCTCCCGATACTACATCGCCGAGTCTCAGAATGCCCTCTTCTTTGAGGAGCTGTTTCCACGCAATCTTGTTTGCTCCGGCTTGTCGGTGTCCCTCCCATTACGTGGGGAAGTGGTGAGTCTGTCCTTCGTCCTGCCACTTCCGGGTGGCACATCACTTAGTCCCTCCGAGCAAGCAGCCCTTGTTGTGCCCGCTGGACCCTCCGGGCTGACAATCCCAGATGCACCCACTAGACCCTCCAAGCCAACGGTCCTAGATGCGCCCGCTGGCCCCTCCGGGCCTACTGTCCCAGATGTGCCCGCTAGGCCCTCCGAGCAAGCAGCCCTAGATGCGCCTGCTAGCCCCTCCGGGCCGGCGGTCCCAGTCGTGTCCGCTGGCCCCTCCGGGCCTACTGTCCCAGATGTGCCCGCTAGGCCCTCCGAGCAAGCAGCCCTAGATGCGCCTGCTAGCCCCTCCGGGCCGGCGGTCCCAGTCGTGTCCGCTGGCCCCTCCGGGCCAACCACCCTAGTCACTCCCGCTGGCCCCTCCAAGCTGGCATCCCCAGTCACATCCACTGGTCCTTTTGGGCTAGCCGCCCCAATCGTGCCCGCTGGCCCCTCCGGGCCGGCGGCCCTAGTCATGTCCGCTGGTCCCTCCACCTCAACAGCCCCGGCCGCCTCCCCCGGCCCGTCAGACTAGGTGCCATCTCCTGCCCTATCGCGCTACACCTGTGGCCAAGGCGACAACCACCGACCCATGCCGTCGGTGAGCGTGCAGACCGTAGCACCTAACTCTGTGGCGTCTTGACCCCCTATCGCTCACGCGTCTCTTCCACTCCTACGGTTTTGAGTGGGGATCCTGGCACCAAGGCCCTCGGCCTGACCACTTCGGCCGTCATCGCAGACCTTCACCTTCCCTCTGTACTGGGCTTCACCATGCTCCATCACGAGCATCGGCATGATGTCATGGCTGCACTCGCACGCATCCCCCCTAGAGCTAGAGACGCACACGCTCTCTCAGTACGCTCCATAGCGCACCCGGAGGACCCAGCCATCCTACGTGAGGCTTGAGCCTCTCCTGAGGCCGCACACTGCGATGCTGCCTGCGCTGACAAGCTCGCTGCTATTCGACATCACCACGTGTATGACCTCGTCGACCTCCCTCCAGGTCGGAAGGCCATTGGTGCCAAGTGTGTCTTTTGGTGCAAATAGAAGCCCGATGGGTCCTTGGACAAGTACAAGGCCTGCGTAACAGCTAAGGGGTTTGCTCAGGTCTCCGGGGTCGATTACGTCTAGATCTTTGCCCCAGTTGGCCGAATCTCCACCAGCCGAGAGCTCTTGAGTCTGGTTGCCCAGCATGGTTGGGAGCTGCATCAGATGGACGTGAGCAACGCCTTCCTCCATAGTTCACTGGAGGGTGAGGAGCTCTACATGGTGCAGCCTCCATGCTTCGACGATGGCACTGGAAGAGTTTGGCGGATATGGAAGGCCCTCTATGGCCTGAAGCAGTCGCCTTTGTGATGGAGTTAGGAGATTAGCAGCACGCTCCTTCATGGTGACCTTCAACGCAGTACCGCTGATCCCGTACAATTTGTTAGCCCGCAAGGCCAGACCCTCGCCGTTGTCTTGGTCTACGCCGACGATCTCCTCATCGCATCGCCTAACATGGTTGCCATCCAGCGTGTCAAGGACCTGCTACACACCACCTACCAGATGAAGGATCTTGGGTTTGCACGAGTCTTCCTGGGCATGGAGCTTGAGCATGATTGCTCCCAGGGCATCCTACACGTCTACCAGGCTCTCTATGTGCAGACCCTGTCCACTCGCTTTGCCGAGGACCTGCCCCTTGTGTCCAGCGCATATTCACCCATGTCACCTGATGGCAAGGTGAAGCTAAAGAGTCGTGATCCAACCGTTGTGGGGGTGCCAATTGACGTGACCACGTATCTGCGAGTCATCGGGTCACTGATGTTCCTGGCGACGACGAAGTGCCCAGACATCGCGTTCATCGTCAACCTCCTGGCTCAGTTTTCTCAGGAGCCACGTCACCTCCACTTCGAGGCCACAATCTGAGTACTGTGCTACGTCGTCTTGACTCCTCGGCAAGGTCTCATTTTCCACCACCAGCCGTCTGTCATCACGGTGGGCTACACCAATTGTGACTGGGCCGGCAGTCGAGCCGGTAAGAGCCGCACAGGCTGGATCTTTCTGATCGGCGGCACGGATGTGTCCTGGCGTAGTGGCAAATAGGGGTGCATCGCACGTAGCACTGCTGAGGCTGAGTACGTGGTCCTTGGCTCACGCGCGTGTGAGAGTGTGTGGTTGCATTGTCTATTGTCTGAGTTGTGACCGACTGACGCGTCAGTCCGTCGCATCCATCAAGTCGTATTGTGACAATGAGAGTGCCATGGCCATCGCCGACAATGACGGCGTGCATCACACACGCACAAAGCACATCAACATTGAGTATCACTATGTGCGTTCGTTGTTGCGTGAAGACCGCATCAACATTGTGTGGGTTGAGACATCACGGCAGCTGGCTGACTTCTTGACCAAGGCACTGAAGCGCAACTCGTTTAAGAAGGCTGTGAGTTCTGTTGGTGTGCGTCCGTGAGTGGCTCTCTTTGTCCCTGCTTGCGTCTTTGTGTGCCCTTGGGGAGTTTTGGTTGTTGAGTGTGTCTCCGCCCGCACATGTGCACTACGCCTGTGAGTCATGGGGGAGTGTAGGTTTTTGCGCATCACTTTTTTTGCTCTGTCTTGTCCTCCCAGCTTGTGTACATCGGCGTGCGGATGACTGACAGCGAGACTCGACGCTGCTGGAGGGTTGTCTGGTGGAGCCGACGCACGCCGAGGCCCACTTAGAATTCTCTGGAGCCTCCTCCTTCCGGCGACGTGCTCAGCTCCATCGAGAGGCCTCCTCGGCAGTCGGGCCGTCGGCGGTCACTGCCACCGCATATGCTGTCTGCATGAACCCAGCGCTCATTCTGACTGTGGCATTGCGTTTGGAGCATCATGCTCTGCCTAGGGTCCATGTCTCTTGCTGCGTGGCACTGTTTGGCATCATGGACCGTTGTAGGTACTGCCTAGGTTTGGGCAGCCATAACTCTTTGCTGCTATTTTTCTAGCCAATTCTGACCACACGAATGAGTTCAGAACGTCGGTATTATGGTATGGTCCAGTTTTGAGGCAAAACGGACGACGCCCGGGTTTTGGGCTGTCGAGCGTCTGGCAGAGCTCACCGAGAAAACCCTACCTGCCAGAAAGTAGGTCTAGGAATTTTTTCTGGTGGGCTGGTTAGCTGAGTAACAAGTTCTACACTAGTGGGGGGGAGCTAGAACTTGGAGGGGTCTCCCATTGTTGCTCATTCTTCACTCCTAATCAGCTACTCCCAGTTTTCAGCTGATTTCTGACGCTAACACACGCGTTTTTGAGTAACAAATCTAGAGCACTCAGACTTAGACTCTAGAGCAGCAGACTGAGGGGGCAGTAGACTAAGCAACTTGCGTGGAAGCGCGCACACTGCATCAACACCGCCACTGTCCCAACCTGCGCTCTAGTGCAGTTTCCATCTGGTGTGAAGCGGCATTTACTCGCATAAAGAACAACCCATGTAGGGGTCGTCCGTGTCATTAAAGATGGGTTGTGACACTCCGTGCAGCCACACAATGTTGTTCATAAATGATTGTACTCTTCCCTCAATGGTGACAGTGGTCACTATCAAATTGAAGCATGATATTCTTTCAAGGTTGTCCACGACGATGAGGATGGGAAAGTCTTTGGTGATGTTACACCACGACCCCATTGGGACAAGGAGAAGTTGGAGCAGTTGTGGTATCCTCATATGACGAGATTTTTGTTACTGATGGGGGTTGCACATTTTATCAAATGTTGCCACGTTGGTATACATGCGGCCACACCAGTAGTAGTTACCTAGTCTCTAAAGCGTCTTGTCCTTGACGAAGTGCCCAACTGAGCCGGTATCTTGTAACTCATCTTGTAGCATGCTTCGTATCTCCATTTATGGTGGAATGAGGACTTGGCGAACGAATCTCCTTCATGAATAGGAATTGTCAAAGCAAAACTTGGTTTTCTTCTACCCACAAAATCTCCCCTAATCCTTCGCAAACAGCCTCCTGACGTATACGTCACGGCTGCCTTCGTGAAAGTTCAACACTGTCAGCAAGTCAACCCAATAGTACCAAAACATCGATGTAGTTTGCGATATTGATGTCGACCATCCCAGAAGGTGGTTGAATTTGTCACAACCTTTAAAATCAAAACAAGAGGCCGAGACATGCTGTCAAAATGCCCTCTGTCAAATTGCATAGAACTGTAGAGGTCGACACATGGTGGGCTACGAATGCAATGACATAAATGACTACTTGTGGTGTTTAGGGTCACATGTACATCAAGGATGTAACAGTAGAATTAGAGCTGAAGGACGGTTAAAACAATGGGTATGTACAAGATAGACATGGACAAGGTGAAATTGTCTTTAGTAGATTTTTCAGTTACGTAGTAACCATTGTCATAAAAATTTAGACAGAAGTTGGAAATGAAATTTTGGCATAGTTTTGCATTTTCAAGCATGACATTGTATGTGTGTTTGTGTGTGTGTGTGTGTGAGTGTGTGTTTGTTTTTGTGTGTGAGTGTGAGTGTGTGTGTGTGTGTGTGTGTGTGTGTGTGTATGTGTGTGGGTGTGGGTGTGGGTGTGGGTGTGGGTGTGTGTGTGTGTGTGAGAAAGAGAGGGAGGGGGAGAGAGAGAGAG
>SZWC01020491.1:25162-40628 GCA_023375785.1 Penium margaritaceum
GGCGAGGAGAGTCTCCTCCGTCCTTGACGCTTGCTTCCTTGCCTTCCCTCTCGTCTTTCTTGTGCCGTGGGTGGCGGCTTTTGCATGTTTTCATACCCCGTAGATGTGCCGGTCAGGGGCGGCATTTGCATGTTCCTTCTTATTAACCAATATTGAGCCCAGCCAGGGCTGACCAGTTGTTGTAGTGCTGACAGTCATGGTCGTGACTATCCAGAGAGCCGAACTGACGCTGTGGCAAATAGTCTGCCAAGGCGACACAACGTCATTGTACAACCATCCCATACATTCTGCCGTGCAGCTGATGAGCGCCTCGTGTGGAGTTTCACACTAACACAATAGCTGACAGTTCTCACGCATGCCTTGTGTGGAGATTCACAGACTCCATCTCCATGTAGCCTGTACAGTTTTCTCTTGGTCAAGAAGCCAGTTCTACGGAAGAGAATGATGCAAGGGGGAGGGATGAGAGCCAACCACTCAAGACACCACTACTCTCAAGCTTGGTGGTCTCAAAATGCTGAATGCGTAGGCTTGTTGATGTGCATAGGAGGTTTATTGCCCCACCAAGGACACTTTGCTGTCTCTTGCCCGAGAGCACGTTGAAGGAAATCGTCTCTACTCCTTGCGTCCGTTCCAGCTAACCCTCAGTCATGAATTGCGTCACAGTGGGAGCACTCGGAGCTCTAGCTCACCACTGTTCTACCGAGAGTGAAAAAGTAGCCAATGGTGTTTCCAGGAGTCAACATCATCAACCTATGACACATGACAATGACTGCAATGATGGGAGAGCCATTGCCACCAAGGACCACAGCGGCCCGTAGGACATGCATCGGCTACTGAAGGAAGGCCCCACCTCCTTGTTTGTCCATTGATCACCACAGTCAAATGACACGCAGAGGTTCTTCCATCCATCATCCAGCAGCAAGTGCATGAAAAATCGCGAGGTTACCCCTCGGTCTTCTGCATGTAGGCTCGCACAAAGTGTAAAGAAGTCATTGTGAATGTCAAGAGCATTGCGGAAGCCACCCTTTGATGCTAGGCGACTGCGCGGCTACGTCTTTGTGGACAGTTTGTGCTTGTAATGGATTTGTGTTTTGCATTTCTCTCTTTTTTGCACAAGGCGGATGAGAATTCTTGCCCTAAAGGGAAGAGGGTCATGGGTTTCGAACATCCCTTTCCTTCACTTGCATTGAAATGGCTGCTTGGGCGAGATGATGGATGGCCCTATGGCTGAAATGACCAAGTCTTCAAACCAAGGACCATCTGGCTCTGTAAACAACCTCATCCGAGAACGATCTACTGCAGATTTTGCAGTCTGCAACGTCTTAACGGGGAATTGACAGTGAATAGGTAGATGTATTGCTGCCTCTACAACCGTGCATCACTCTGGAACTCTGGCCTGACTCTGTTGCATTGCATGCACAAGTTTGTTAGGAGGGGTCAAAAGTGCACGCCTGTTGAGCTGCCGCGACCGTGGCCCCTTGGCCCTGTGACGCTGTCTGACCTTTGCTACACTGTGCCGTTGGACGGCGAGGGGAGTCTCCTCCGTCCTTGACGCTTGTTTCCTTGCTTTCCCTCTCGTCTTTCTTGTGCCGTGGGTGGCGGCTTTTGCATGTTTTCATACCCCGTAGATGTGCCAGTCAGGGGCGGCATTTGCATGTTCCTTCTTATTAACCAAGATTTANTGCCGCGGCCGTGGCCCCTTGGCCCTGTGACGCTGTCTGACCTTTGCTACACTGTGCCGTTGGACGGCGAGGAGAGTCTCTTCCGTCCTTGACGCTTGTTTCCTTGCTTTCCCTCTCGTCTTTCTTGTGCCGTGGGTGGCGGCTTTTGCATGTTTTCATACCCCGTAGATGTGCCAGTCAGGGGCGGCATTTGCATGTTCCTTCTTATTAACCAATATTTACTTAAAAAAAAAACAAAACAAAAAAAAAGAGAAGAAAAAAAGAAGAAGGAAAATTGCAGAGCCTTTTGTTACGTTTACTAGTGCGCAACCACCCAGCCAGAGGCATTCCCGTTGGTGGGACTTCCTCGACAGAGGAAAATGTCTTCCCCATCATCATGAAGAGCTGACGCCTGGATAAGGTTGTGGCTGCTCTGACTGACATGAAAGACTTTGTTGAGGTCTGGTTCCGCATGGCGCAGGAGAAAGCATTGTTTCTTTGCGTCTGCCTCTTTTCGGTACCGCAAGTGCAAAACCAGTTACCCTGTGCGTAGTCTAGCCTTTGTTTGTCAAGATTGAAGTAGCAGTCTACGAGATGTAGTGATGCGCAGCTTTTGCAAAGCAGCTCATGCAGAGCTTTGTCATGGATGGACACGTGCTTAGGAAACTGCTGCACTGGAAGTAGTGAAGATGAGATGTGTCTCTGTTCTAACAAAAGACACCACTAATGAGCCAGCAAAGGACCCAAAGCAAGGGTCAGCCGGCCGCACAACACGCACGCACACCATCGTTTTTGGTTGTGGTGCGAAAAATGAAACGAAAGACCAAGGTGATGAGAGCGACTTGCAGGAACAAGCCAGAGGTTCCAGGATGGATGGCAGTATAGAGTATTGCACACAAGCAAGCATGATTCAGTTGTGAATGAGCCCATGGCCTGATCATCCAACACATATGTGCAGGTCCTACCCATGCCCACAATCACCATGGTTATTGGCCCATAGTCAACATGTTCCCACAGCTACCAAAGCACCACATCATGCCCTTAAAACTAACTGGTTTGATCCTGTCATGACGGTGGCGGCGCCCTAGCCTGCTGCTGCTGCCCAGGTTGCTGTTGTAGTGGAGGAGCAGCTGTTCTGGGCGGGTCCCCTGCTGCTGCTCAGAGGACGTTGTGGGGGGCCCTACCCGGTCATCCCAGGTCCAGGCGATGGCGGCGTGCCTTGCAGCAGAATCTCACCCATGCCTGGCTGCATGGGTAGTTGAGGCAGAGGCCCCCGCTGAGGCATGGGTTGGCCAGGCGCAGGTGGCAAGGAGGGGCCCATGCCTGGCTGCTACTGCTGCTGCTGCTGCTGCTGTGGTGGGAGTGGCTGCCAAGGGGAGGCTGGCCTTGGGAACCACAAAGACGGCCTCCCCCTACTAATGGTCCAGGGTAACCACCTGGTCCTTGTGGCGGACCAGGTTGCTGCTACTGTTGCTGCTGATGCTGCTGTTGTGGTGGCGGCGGCGGCTGGTACCATTGTTGCTGCTGCTGCTGGGGCGGCGGAGGCTGCTGCTGCTGCAGGGGCGGAGGCATGCCTGGAGGCCGAGACCGTGTCCAGCCAGGTGGCGGTGGCTCCTCCCGATGGGGCCAGAGTAGTGTGGGGAAGACTGGCCTGGGGGAGGGCCTCATGAGCCAGCTCCCTGCAGATTGAAAAGGGAAGGGGGCCAGCAGGGTGACGGCTGAATGGCACTCTGAGAAGCCACGCCTGCGGACCCGGAAGGAGGTGCTCAGCAATCAGGGTTGGCGCCCGCACTGGGTGCGATGCCCATTGCTAGCATGATGATGACGACGATGATGATGATGGTAGTGACGTCAGTAGTGACCCCAGGCGGGGCACTGATGCCGAGACTTGTGATAACGATGATAATGGTGGTGCTGATGATGGCGCCGGTGCCTCGATGATGACAGCTTTGATACGTGGGGCTGTTTCCGCATAGTCACCCTGTCAGTCAATGCGCCCCCCCAGAAAACTCAGCCTTCCAGTTCATGGTCCTCTCCCTCACCCTTGCTCTTGGGATAGAGATTTGAAAGATGTTTTGGATTTTGTCGAGGAAAAATCTTAAGAAAAATCCGTCCTGACAACCTGTCAGCCATCTTGACGACCTGCTGGCCGTCCTGACGACCTCCCAGCCGCCCTGGCGACCTGCCAGCTGTCCCGACGGCCTGCTGGCCGTGCTGACAACCTGCCAGCCGTCCTGATGACCTGCTGGCCGTTTTGATGACCGGCAAGCTGTCCCAACGACCTGCCAGCGGTCATGACAACCTACCAGCCGTCGTGACGACCTGCCAGCCATCTTGACGACCTGCCAGCCATCCAGACGCTCCTGCCCATCCTGCAGCAGCACCAGCAGCTGCAGCAGCAGTGCAACTGAAGCAACAGTAACAACAACAGCAGCGGCAGCAGCTGAAACAATACCAGTGGCAGCAGCAGCAGTAGTAGCAACGCTCCTGCCCCTCCTCCGCCTTCCGACCGACCTCTCCCCCTTTTTTCACTCCTCTCGCCCTCTTGCCACACTCGTCCCTCCCCCACCGACCTCGTTGCCATGGCCTCGTCGTCTTTTGATCCCCCGGACGTGGACATGCGGCCCGACATCCTTGCGCAATGGGCGGAGCACTCGTCTCGCGTCCGGGGTGCACAGGGGACCATGGTGGCTGTGGGTGGCCCAGGGAGCTCTGCCCTCGTGTCTGCTAGCACTGCTCCAGCTGCCCCTGCTGTGCCGGCTCCTGTGAGCAGCGGGCTATCCACAGTCTTGCTGCAGGCCCATGATCAGTTGATGGAGGTTGTTGCCAGTGTAGGGGACGTGCACAGTTTACAGGGCCAGACAGCGTCTTTCCTGGGCAGGTTCTCCCAGGACCTTGCGGACTATCTGTCCCGCAGCTTTGGTCAGCTCCGTACAGCGGTGGAGATGGTAGAGGGGGCGCAGGTCTTGCACATGGAGGTCCTCCGGTCTGAGTTGCGGGAGGTCCACCTGCATCTTGGGGGAGAGGTGGCCTCCCTCCGGGCGCAGACGTCGTCAGCGTACGCGTCTCTCAAGAGGACCACAAGTCTCGCTCGGCAGGCGGCCGCGGAGGCCGCGGCACGTGCGCATGCCGCTGCTTCCCACGATGCAGCCATGGGGACCCTCTCGTCAGCGCTTCTTTGCGACTGGACGGAGGCGATTTGGACTGTGGAGCAGGACCAAGTCCAGGAGGCTTCAGCTGCCCTCGGCACGGCGTTCTACTCCGCCCTCACTGTCCAGTTGCCTGAGCTACACATGGCCCTCCGCCGCACACAGGCGGAGGGGGTGGGTGGCGCATCTGGTTCTGGTGTTGCTCACTTGGGGCCTCTTCTCACTCAGGTGCTCTCGGTGGTACGCTGTATGGAGGGGCAGAAGCAGCAGTTCCTTCGGGAGCAGCAGCAGCGCGAGCAGCGACAGTCACTGCAGCAGCAGCAGCTGCAGCAGTAGCATGTGCTCCCCTCCCATTCACCCGCTGACGCCAACCTCAATGCCCCTCACCCTCTCCTTTCCCAGGTTCTCAAGGGCATCGGTCGTCTGGAGCAGCAGCAGCAACAGCAGACTCTTCTCGACTGCCTGGCCGGCCTGGAGCATCAGCTTATTGCGGCCTTGGAGGCGCCTGACCCAGAGACAGCTGGCCAGCCTTCACGCGGCGTCTCAGGCCCCCCCCCCTCCGTTGCCCTCTCCCTCCTCTGCCCCGCTCCTGGGTCGGCTGCCGTCACAGCAGCAGCCTTGCACACAGCAGTAGTCACACCCGGCCTTGCGCTCCGAGGACGCAGGGGGTGACGCATCTCGGCGTGCCCTTCTCGTCCCATCTGCAGGGGGGTCAGCTGGTCCGGGTGGCCCAGTCCGCAGGGAGCTGCTGGGTGCCCTGGCGCAGCATGCGAAGCTGCTCCTTCTCTTGGGTCGGGCATGGCTCCGCCCAAAGGAGCGTCGCCTCGCATTCCGTCTGGGTAGGTGCCTCGACTACAACCTGGAGTAGCTAGGTCGTCAACTGCCCATCACGCACGTGCCACCACGTAAGACGGCGTCATTCCAGCAGCAGCAGCAGCAGCAGGGCCTACCCACCTTCCGGGGTCCGCGGCAGCAGGAGCAGTCCCAGCAGCAGGTTCAGCATCTGCCGTCGGTGCCGCAGGCGAGTCTGACAAGGGTTCTGCGGGCTATGCTTGACGGTGAGATGCTGCGCGTGGCGGCGGAGTGGTTGGGCCACAGTAGGCTCATCCCCATCTTGACGAAGGAGGGTGTGCGGCCACTGGCGGTGGGAGAGGCTTGGCTTCGTCTTGCAGGTCGTCTTCTTCTCTTGCAAGACAAGTCTAGGCTCCACTCGGCTCTTTGGCCTCATGAGTTTGGTGTGGGTGTATCGGAGGGGGGGGGGCGTGCTTGTTCGCGGTGTGCGTGCCATCCTCTCTCCAAACCCCTCTTTCTGGCTCCTTCGGCTGGATGTCCGCAATGCCTTTAACGAGTTGGAGCTGGTGGCCATTTTTGAGGCAGATCGCAACCGGGGCTTGGGCTCGTCGATCCCCTTTCTCTGCCAGTTTTACACCCACCCGGTGCAGCTTCTCTTCTTTGGCTTCAGTGCGCCGGCTGTGCTGGAGAGCGCCCGAGGTGTGCGCCAGGGGGACCCCTTTGGGCCGGCACCGTTTGATTTGGCCTTAGCTCCAGTCTTGGAGGCGGAGATCCAGCGGCTGAGAGGTGGTCGAGAGTCTTGCTACAGGCATGTCGGAGCTTACTAGGACGATGCGACGGTGACGGCCCTGCCCTAGCTTCCTGCCCCCGCCTTCATTGCCATGACTGAGGCAGCAGCACTCTGCAGCCTTTACATATAGCCGCGAAAGTGCCTACTACTACGCCGCTCCGAAGAGGCTGTCCCTCTGGTACTTGTAGGGTTGCCTTGCAATCGGGATGGGGTTGTCCTGCTGGGATGTCCGGTAGGCTCGGCCAACTTTCGGAGTACGTGGGCTGAGGGGTGGCTCCAGGAGCACTTGCGCGACCTTTCCCAGCTGAGCCGGATGGAGGATGTACACGCAACCATGCTGCTGCTTCGTCTTTGCGTCATCCCCCGGGTGGACTTTTGTGTGCAGGCGCTCCTGCCTGAGGGCAGTTGGCTGTCGATCCTGCACCGCTTTGACACGGCTCTCTGGGAGGCGGTTCTCCACCTTCTCCAGGTTTCTCCGGCCACTCAGGTGGGATCTGTGGACTATGAGCTCCAGCGCCTGGCTCGCTTGCTGTCTCAGCTGCCATTTGCCTTTGGAGGAGCTGGATTAGTGGGGGCTTGGGACCGTGCTCCTTTGGCCTATGCCTATGCGACGGGCAGTCTGCTTCCTGCTCTTTCGAGTGAGTTCGCTTCCCTCCTCCCAGCAGCGACGGCATTGGAGCATCTTGCCCTCGGCTGGGACCTGGTGCAGGAGGGGCTACCTCGGCCTGTCTTTGAGGCCCTGTCCTCTGTCGAGACCATGCAGCAGAGTTCTTCCGCAGCCCTGTATTAGAGGATGTGTCGACTGTGGTACTCTCTCCGGCGGGAGGGGTGGATTGCGGAGGTCAGGGAGCTACACCAGCGACGATGCGGCTGTGTTGGGGGGGGGGCGTCCGTGCACCTCTCGTAGCGGCTGTGTGCGTAGTGCCCACCAGCGATGCTGGGTGACGGTGACAAGGGGCAGCGCCCTCTGGCTGCAGGCTACTCCGTACGGCCCGCGTGACCGCACGTATCTTTCCCCAACAGATTTCCGTCTACATGCTCAGCTCTTGCTGGATCTCCCTATCCCACACTTGTTGCTGGTAGGGGTGGACGGTCTTGACCCGGCAGCGGTTACCAGGCGGCGGAGTGGAGACGCAATTCAGCGCGTCCACAACATCATCCGGGACGAGCTTGCAGATGCCTTCCGGGAGCATCGTCTCATTCACACGGTTGAGAGTGGGGGCACGGTTGGGCCGCAGGCGGGTGGTCCGGGTGAGCCTCGGCCGGATCTGACGCTGACTGATTCTGAGTCTGGCCTCACCTGGGTGCTGGATGTCACCACTGTGAACCCCCACGGGGTTCGCGCCACGGGGCCCGGCTTGGCAATATCGGCGGCAGAGAAGGCTAAGGTAGCCTTGTACTCTGCGGTGGAAGGGANGTTGGGCCGCAGGCGGGTGGTCCGGGTGAGCCTCGGCCGGATCTGACGCTGACTGATTCTGAGTCTGGCCTCACCTGGGTGCTGGATGTCACCACTGTGAACCCCCACGGGGTTCGCGCCACGGGGCCCGGCTTGGCAATATCGGCGGCAGAGAAGGCTAAGGTAGCCTTGTACTCTGCGGTGGAAGGGAGTGGTCGGCAGATGCGACCACTGGTTTGGGAGACTCTGGGGGGCCTGGGTGACCCCTTTTGGTCCTTTTTGGCCCGCCTCGCCAGGGTCTGCCTTGCGGGAGGGCCGCTGCGCTGCTCAGAGGTCTTTGAGCGTTGGGCCCAGCGGGCCGTCTCTGCCCTCGTGCAACGGGTCTACAGCGCGCGCATCCGCAGGCAGTGTGCTGCGATCTGGTTCCACAGTGTGGTTCAATGTGCGGCTGCAGATCCTCGCCCTGAGGAGGATGTTCTCTTTTTGGCGCATGGACTGGGGTTGCCGAGTGCCCTCTCTCTCTTTGATCTTTGTGCCTGTGAACCTGTTTTTGCCGGTACTTAGTTGCACTTTATTTTCACCCTATTGTGCCGTGATGGCGGCAACTTTTATACCCCACAGATGTGCCGGTCAGGGGCGGCATGTTTCTTTGCTTTACATATGTATTATATATAAGTAAAGCAAATATATATAATATATGTTTATTAAAAAAATAATTCTTATAGTAGATACTTCATTAAGTACTGCAGAAGGATTTTGTACTTTTGTTTTTTCTTTTGTTCTTTTTTTAGAAAGATGAACAAGAGCCTCTTATGAGATGTTCTGGCAGAACTCCAAAGATAACCCTTTTTAAAAAGAAACAAACTTGATAACAATAAACAAAGACCACGCCGCCGGCACCACCTGGGTGCTGGACGTCACAATTGTGGACGCGCAGGGCCAGCGGGCCACGAAGCCGGGGGCCGCTGTCCGGGCGGCGGAGCGGGCGAAGGTGGACTTGTACGCGATGGTGCCGCGGAGGGGGTACTTCCTCCGCCCTCTTGCATGGGAAACCCTCGGCGGCCTGGGGGATGACTTCTGGATGTTCCTTCGCCGCTTGGCCCAGCCCTGCCTCGACCGCGGGCCCCGTCGGTGCTCGGCGGAGGCCTTTGAGCGCTGGGCGCAGCGGGCAGTGGCAATCATCGGCATTGCGTCTCCCTTGCCGGCATCCGGGCCCAGTGTGCTGCCATCCGTCTCTATGCACAACCCATGCCTGGGAGCGGGCCCCTTTCCCGTCGCAGGTGGCGCCGGTCCCCCACCGGCAGCGGGTGCGCCAGATGCTGGCCCTTGCCGACGTTTGCGGGGTCGTCCCTGCCCTTGCTGTTGTGTAGCTTGCATGCCCACTGTATTGTGCCGTCGGTTGCTTCTTTACCTCGCAGTTGTGCCGGTCAGGGGCGGCTTTGCATGCTTCTTTCTAAACACGTTGTGCCAAAAAGAAAAGAAAAGAAACAATAACCCATCTTTTATGTTCAATGTCTTGTCTAGAATTCCAACATTGTCCTCTTCATTGTCCTCGTTCCCACTATTATTCTCCCACATCTGCATCTCTTTGTTTGGGCAGCTATGCTTGCATCCTTCCTCTTCCATCTCTCATCCACCTGTTTCTCTTGTCAACTCTCACTGCTCCTCCTCACCTTCAGTCCCACACTTGAGTGTACGTCACCAGCCTAATTTTCGTTCTTGTCACCATTGCTCTGATCCTCCCCATCTTTAAACCCTGTCCCTTCTGGCCCCCATTCCAATCCTCATTTTCTCCCCAATCCAATTCCCATTCCAGGCGCTGTGCATCCTCATCTGCGTGTCTGTCCCTGTCACTGTTTTCCTCCTCATTGCCAGTCCTGCACCAGCCCTTTCCCGTACCTTTTTTGCTCTGATCCTCGCAAGTGNTCAACTCTCCCTGCTCCTCCTCACCTTCAGTCCCACACTTGAGTGTACGTCACCAGCCTAATTTTCGTTCTTGTCACCATTGCTCTGATCCTCCCCATCTTTAAACCCTGTCCCTTCTGGCCCCCATTCCAATCCTCATTTTCTCCCCAATCCAATTCCCATTCCAGGCGCTGTGCATCCTCATCTGCGTGTCTGTCCCTGTCACTGTTTTCCTCCTCATTGCCAGTCCTGCACCAGCCCTTTCCCGTACCTTTTTTGCTCTGATCCTCGCAACTGCCAATCACTTTTCTCGTGAATGTTGCCCCGGAGCTCAATCATGTAGTGTATCGTCACTGAAAAAGAAAGAAAGCCAACACTGATGCTATTGAAAATGTCATGCGTGTTCCTCTTGCATGGACCAGCCGGGCATTCTATTGTCCGAGTTCTTATTGTCACATCTCGGGAGCAGATGTCGTGATGGTGCACCTTCCCTCAATGCCTGCAAGCGTGTGGTAGAGTCGACGTCAGATAGAGGTCAGCGTCGACGCTGACTTCGACCTTTTGGTTGAAGCGCACTTGAGCGCTCCCACCGAGAGGTCCTGCTGGTCCGGGGGGGGGGGCACTTCACTTTATGGCCTTCCCCTGTCGTCCACATTTATGCCCAATGACCCCAAATCAACACACTTGCTAATGTGTGTATGAGAGCAAAACATATCGTGAGGATCCTTCCATGAAAGAAACCTAGAAAATGGACAATGTTTCTGATGGAAACTGGGACAACCCTCAAGGAGGTGATCAGGCTCACTAAGAGCCGCCTAGGCAGGACCAACTGTTTGTGGGAGGGGGTTGTATGTTGCACAGACAGAAATTACAGAATCGAATGTAGGTTTGCAGAGGACACGAATGTCAGAATGGACTCTTGAATGAGAAAGTGCATTGTCACAGCTTTCTAACAAGCCCTTATATGCCTCATTTGGCATAGGGAGCACTGAGATGCACTCTGTCAAAGTCTACCCTCTAGCACACTCTCCTACCCTAGCGGGATGAGCGGCAGTCACCTTGTCACACAAGAACATTATGTCTCACACCACTTGGACGACCAACAATCGTGGTCTGCACCTTCCTTGAAGTCTCTTGGAGGTCCTCCAACCGTCTTTTCTCCTTGAAGGTCGCTCTCAGCAGTCCTGGCCCATAATCCTGCCGCCTTTTGAGCTCAAACTGCTCAGGTCGTCACTTGAACCCGACCCATGATCTCCAAACTTTGGAAATCCATATCTCGTATCGAGTTCCGTAAAATGCATTGGAACCTGTGAAACATCCTCTATGCAACAGTCATGCCAGATGATTTTTATCGAGCAACCTATATTTGTCACTTTCTGGCACTCTCATATCCATCATTCTCCCACTTTGCGAGAATAAAAATCATACAAGTCCGCACTGTCCCCTCAGCTGCTGAAAGCGGTGCGCTGCCAACGGCTTGGTCAGGAAGTCTGCCATCATCATGCTCGAAGGGCAGAACTTGATCTGCACCACCTGCTTTGCCACCAGCTCGCAGATGAAGTGGTACCGCAAGTCGATGTGCTTGATGCGAGCGTGAAACTCGGCGTTCTTCGTCGGAGCAATGGCGCTCATGTTGTCACAATAGATGGTGGTGGGTGTGGTCTGCTGCTGTCCAAGGCTTGCTAGTAGCTCACGCAGCCACACTTCTTCCTTTGCTGCTTCACTCAGGGCGATGTGCTCTGCTTCGGTGAAGGAGAGGGCAACACACTCTTGCTTCTTGCTCCTCCAAACCTATTGCATCTACCCCGAGCACAAACACAAATTCACTGGTTGACCTCCTTGTTTCTAGGTCACCTCCCCAATCTGCGTCACTGTAGCCGATGAAGATAGGACTGTTGTTGCCGTTGAAGGTGAGGCAAAGGCTGCTGCTGCTGTCAAGGTAGCGCACCATGCGCTTGACCGCGTCCCAATGCGGCACGCCGGGATTCGCGCAAAACTTGCTTAACACTCCCACTGCTTGGCTGATGTCGAGGCGAGTGCCGACTGCTGCATACATGAGGCTTCCAACAGCTGCTTGGTACGGCACAGCTTCCATGCGGCTGCTCTCTTGCGTGCCGCGGGGAGTCTACGTCATGCTCAGCTTCGCTCCCACTTCCAGTGGTGTTGCTTTGCGCGCTCCTTTCATGTTGAAGCGCTTGATGATGTTGCTCACGTACGTGCTCTGCAACGACTCCAAAGTCTGCTGCTGCCGGTCACGCTTGACCTGAAAGCTAAGGTAGTAACTGAGCTCTCCCATGTCTTTCATGTCAAACGTGGCAGCAAGGGACTGCTTCACATCGTCCAAAAGAGACTTGGAGTCAGATGCAATGAGCAGATCATCAACATAGAGGAAGATGATGATCTGATTTGCCTCCTGTGTGCGCCCATAGACAGCATGGTCTGCTTCACTGCGCACAAAGCCAGGGCTAGCTAGCTGCTCATCCATCTTGTGGTACCATGCTCGCGGTGCTTGATTCAGGCCGTAGAGGGCCTTCACACCAAACCTTCCTTTTCTTCCACGACATACCCCTCCGGCTGCTTCATGTACACATCCTCCTCAAGGTCACCATTCAGAAATGCACAGGTCACATCCATTTGGTGCACCTCCCAGTCCAAGCAGCAGCAAGAGCGAGGATCGCTCGGATGGATGGGAACTTAGCAACAGGTGCAAATGTCTCATTGTAATCCACACCCTCAGTCTGCGCATACCGCTTTGCAACCAGCCGTGCTTTGTACCTGAGAATCTTACCATCCACACCACACTTGCGCCTGAAGATCCACCAACATCCGATCACCCGGCTGCCGCGTGGAGCCTCCTCGAGAGTCCAGGTGCTGTTCTTCATGAGCGCACCATACTCGGCATCTACTGCGCCACGCCAATCTGGCGCCTCGGTGTTTTGCATGGCTTCAGCGAATGTGGCTCGGTCATCGGTGAGTGTGAGGAAGAGAAGCTCGAAGTCAGACGACTCCGGTGGTGGTGGAATGGTGCACAGGTTCACCAGCTCCTCCAGCGGCCTCTGTTTGTTTGCGAGGCGCTCGGATTGCCTCAGCGGCTCCCCACTATCCTTTGCACCTTTGTTGAAGCGTGCGGACCGTTGTGGCAGCTGCTGTGCGTTGTTTTGCTGCTCCTCATCAGCGTGTGCTGCCAGTTCCTTCTCCTTCTCAGCTCCCTCCACCTTCTTGTCGTTGCCGCTGTCACCGCTATCTTCTGCACCGCCCTCTTCTACTACCGGTACTTCTCCCACTTCTGGTACAAGTGTGGGAGCAAGCGGAACTGCCGACATACGGCTCCAAGTCCAACCCTTCACTTCCTTTTGGAAGACCACGTCACGACTGCGGATGATCTTGCGTGCGGCGAGGTTGTAGAGGCGGTATCCCGTGGTGTCGTAGCCAAGGAAGGCGGCCTTCAGTGACTTTGCNAATGCGCCACACCTGAAGACATTCATGTGCGTCACTGTTGGCTTACGCCTTGTCCACGCCTCTTCAGTGTCATCAGTGGCACAGCGCGCGTAGGGCTTCGGTTTTTCAGGTACACGGCGGTATTGACCGCTTCCGCCCAAAAGGTTGGCGGGAGCCCCGCGTCTTAAAGCATGCTGCGAACACGCTCCATGAGCGTGCGGTTCGCGCGTTCAGCCGCGCCATTCAGGTGCGGTGTTCCAGGTGGGGTGACCTCGTGCTGGATCCCGCGACACTTGAAGAAGGTGTGGAAGTCGTTGGAGTGGTACTCTCCTCCACCATCGATGCGAAGCACCTTCAATCGCCTGCCGCTCTTATTCTCTGCAGCAGCAATCCACACCTTGACAGCAACAAAGCACTTATCCTTTCGAGCCACGAAAGACACTCACGTCTTCCTCGACTTGTCATCAATGAACGTGACAAAGTATAACTTGTCGGACAAGGATTGTGATGGCATGGGACTGCACAAATCAGAGTGAACGAGTGAGAGAAGCTCAACCCCCCCGTTCCCCTCCCCTGTGAAAGGAACGCGGGCTTGCTTTCCTTCCATGCAGCTCTCACAAGCCGATGCACTAAGCTGCTTCACCCCCTTGAGCTCCAGGCCGCGGACCATCTACTGCATGGAGATGATGGCGCCAAAGCCGAGGTGACCGAGCCGGCGGTGCCACAGGGCAATGTCGTGTTTTCCCTCTCTCGGCGCCAACGCTGAGTCGGCTTCCTTCTCCGACGCCACGTAGAGACGGTAAAGACCATCCTCCTTGTTCGCTTTTGCAAGCACACGGCCTGCAGGGGCAGAGATGGTGCAGCCACCATTCTCAAAGCAAACCTGCATGCCTTCGGAGATGAGAGATGAGACAGAGAGGATGTTAGCTGCCAGCCCCAGAACCTGGAGCACCCCCTTCTCGCGACGTTCCACGTGCTTACCCTTAACGGAAGCACAAAACACAATCTCACCCTCCCCAACCGCCATTTGCACATAGCTGTCCCCCATGTACACCCGACGAGGCTCAATGACGGTGTAGACAACGAACCACTCCCGGCGGCACGTCATGTGTCACGTGGCTCCCGAGTCGATGATCCAGAACAGGGCGGTGTTGTCAAAGACGTGCAGGACCCGGATGGTTGTCACGAATCCACTCTCCCAATCTGTGGCGTTCGCAGAAGCGTCATACTGTTTTCCGGCTCCCACTCTAGCTGCAAGGTCCGCCTTCTTCCGGCATTCGCGCGCCCAATAGTCCGGCTTCTTGTAGTAGTGGCAGTTCCCCTTCTTCCCTCCTCCGCTGTTGCTCCTGGTTGATGTAGCACCTCCCCCATGACCAAAGTTGGTGATGAGAGCGATGTCCAGTGCGCTTCCGCCCTCCTCTCCCTTGCGCCGCTCCTCCTCAAACAGCAGGCTCTCCTCCACATCATTGAGGGAGAGCTTATCGCCACGCTGGTCCAAGGCAACAACGAGAGGAGTGTAGCTGCTAGGAAGGCCAGAGAGGATGGTTAGCATGAGCACACGCTCCTTGACAGGGTCCTCTATTGCAACAAGCTGGTGAGAGAGAGACTTCACCATGTTGATGTAGTCAATCATGGATCCGGACCCATCCATCTTCACGGTGTGAAAGCGACGACCCAGCCGCATGTTCATTAAGATTGACTTGGAAGCATAAGTGGACTCAAGTTTTTTCCAAACCTCCTTTGGCGTGAGGATGCCACAGTCGAGGAGTTGCTGCCGTTTGGCGAGGTGGAGGTAGATGGTTGCGAGGGCGTGGTCACGCTTCTCGCGGTAGGTACGGGCCTCGACAGGGGATAAGGAGCTTTCTTCTGGTTCCTTCTCCTTCTTATCCACCTGGCTCCTGAGACCCTTCTCCATGAGCACCATCTTTTTGTTGCTGTTCCAGTAAAAGAAGTTCTTGCCTTCGAACTTGGCGATGTTGACGCCGGCCACCACAGAAGCGGATGTCGCTATGGTAGTGCAACGTTCAGCTCACAAACGGCTCTCTCACACAACAGGTGCAAGGAATGCCTCAAGGATGAGACAAAGCCTTGTTCTAGCTCTGATACCACTGATGGAAACTGGGGCAGCCCTCAAGGAGGTGATCAAGCTCAATAAGAGGCGCATAGGCAGGACCAACTGTTTGTGAGAGGGGGTTACAGGTTGCACAGACAGAAATTATGGAAGCGAATGTAGGTTTGCAGAGGACGCGAATGTCTAAATAGACTCTTAAGTGAGAAAGTGTATTGTCACAGCTTTCTAACATGCCCTTATATGCCTCATTTGGCCTAAGGAGCA
>SZWC01020492.1:13187-23882 GCA_023375785.1 Penium margaritaceum
TCAGGACAACTGATGTCCTTTCAGTGCCACATGCTCCCTCTCTCCTCAAGATCCAACAAGCAAGAGAAGGATGAAGTGCGTCTCTTCCACCGGGCAGCCGCTCTCAGCTGCTTCACCAGCTCCTTTGCCCTATCCAGGTACGCCTCCATCCCTTTACCACCCTGCATTTTGAACGCCATCATCTTCTCCTCCAAAAACATGAGGAATGCAGGATCCCTACTCTCATATTTCTTATATAACGTATTCCATCCCTCCTTTGCAGTAGTCTTGTCACTCACGTGCTGAAGATGCGGGTTGGAAATGGTGTTGACAAGCAACCTGTAGGCGTGCCTGTCCTTCTTCTTCCACTCCTCATATGCCAGTGGTGTAGCTGCAGATGAACCTGCACCGGCTACACCCTTCTACGGCGTCATCCCCGCCACCACCAGTGTTGCAGAGATGCCTGTTGCTTGCGGATTTGGAGCTAACTCAGCGCCGCTCACCACCTCTCACAAGCCCCTCTCCTCAAAAAGGAGGTGGGTTTCGATCTTCCAAAACGTGAAGTTGGTGCATCCCTCCAGCCTCTCCAAAGGCTGGGCTGCTGTCACAACGCATGCTGCTACCATTAAGAGCCTTGGTGATGCTCAGCGCTCCCCTTTGATGGCAGCGCTACTCCTGCTTCTACTGCTGCTTCTACCACAAATCTGTTTGACAGAAAATGGACTATAGATACCAGCAGACTAGGAATTTGGAAAACGGAATCCCACCTCTAAAAGATTCAGCTCAAAACCTTTCATAAACCAGGGTAATCAACAGAGAATTTTGAAAGATATGCCCTCTTGAAAAGAGGGTATGCTTCTGCTCCTACTCCAACTCAGGTCAAACAAATCATTGTTTTGTAAATATTATTACACCAATGGAAAGCTCAGGAAAAATACTATAGTTCGCATGTGCTACTTTTGTAAATTTGATAAAGAAACGATAGAATTATGGTCATCACAAGGCGACGGTCTTACTCATAGAGAAGAGTGTAGCCCTGCCCGACCTTGTTTTGAGCATAACTCTCTATCACACCATTGGAGCTTCGTGCTTTTGGACTTGTTAGAAAACATGGCTTGCCAACTTGAAGATCCAGAGGTCGATCATCAAATTTGGTCAAGATTTGACCCTAACCCATCACTTTTAAAGTGACAGCATGAGCTGGCTGAAGCTGGCAGAACTTGGCTTTCATATCAAATGTTGGACTTGGAGGAGAGAGGGAGCCTTGGAGCAGCGAGCATGTGGGACTGAAAGGACATCAGTTCTGCTCAAGAATGAATCGAATGATGGAGTACACATAGAGATAGAGCTTGGGCAAGTCAGAACTCTCACAAGCCACACCACTTAGCCATGGAGGCTAAGGCTCACACACTAGAGTCCACAATCTCACACAAGAGAGGCAATCAGCCTAACAATCAGGCTAACCAGTCACACACGACCTAGAGAGCTAGAGAATGCTCTCATGACATACTCCTAGTGGTCACATCACCCACAAACCCATGAAGAATTGCCATGTATCCATGGCTAGTATACAAGGATCTCACCTCACCTAAAAAGTAAGGAGAGGTACCTTTATCCTAGTCAGCACACTCTGACAAGGCAATCCTAAGAACATGGACCTTTTTGGATATTTCTCCCATCAGGTCTTGACCCTGGACCTCTTGCCTTTTTCTTTTCTCAAGCTAAGGCATGGAGCCATCACCCATGGCCATCCAAACATCGGCGGCCCATGACCCCGGAAACTTTGACAATTCATATCTTCTTATCCGACCGTTGGATCGGTCTAAAACTTGGATCGTAGATAATTTGCCACCTGATCTTTCCAATGGTGAAGTCGGATCGACGATCTGAGTAGGCATTTGGTAGTTTCTTGGAACTTGCTCCTGTGGACCTGAAACTTAGCCGGATGGCTCCTTTCCCAACACTTTTCTCATGCTAAGGCATGGAGCCGTCACCCATGGTCACCCAGATATCGGCGGTCCATGACCCCGGAAACTTCGAAAATTTATATCTCCCAATCTCACCGTTGGATCGGCATGAAACTTGGACCGTAGCCAAATTGCCAACTGATGACCCTCCATCATTGTGAATGATTCAACAACAGATGTCCTTTCAGTCCCACATGCTCGCTGCTCCAAGGCTCCCTCTCTCCTCGAGGTCCAACAATCTGCACCTTCACCAACCTGCACCTACCTGCACCTATACAAGCGTACACCTACCTGTACCTACACCAACGTGTACCTACCTGCACCTGCACCAACCAGCATCTACCTACACCTACACCAACCTGTACCTACATGCACCTACATGCACCTGTTCAAACCTAGACCTACCTGCACCTTCATCAAGTTGCACCTACCTGCACCTACACCAATCTGTACTCACCTACAACTGCACCAACCTATACCTACCTACACCTACACCAACATGTACCTACCTACACCTGCACGAATATGTACCTACCAGCACTTGCACCAACCTGCATCTACGTACACCTGCACCAACCTGCACTTACCTGCACTTGCACCAACCTGTACCTACCTGCACCTCTACTAACCTGCACCTACCTGCACCTGCACCAACCTGCACCTACCTGTACTTGTACCAATCAGCACTTACCTACACCTACACCAACCTTCATCTACCTTTACTTACAATAACTTGCACCTACCTGTACCTGCACCAACTTGCACCTACCTGCACCTACACCAGCCCGCATCCACCTGCACCTGCAATAACCAGCACCTACCTACACCTGCACCTACCTACACCTGCACCAACCTGCACTACTAGCACCTGCACCAACCTGCACCGGCCTGCACCTATCTGCACCTGCATCAACCTGTACCTACCTGCACTTGTAACAACCTGTACCTACCTGCACCTGCACCAACCTGCACTACTAGCACCTGCACCAACCTGCACCGGCCTGCACCTATCTGCACCTGCATCAACCTGTACCTACCTGCACTTGTAACAACCTGTACCTACCTGAACCTGTACCAACTTGCAACTACCTACACTTGCACCAACCTGTACCTACATGCACCTGCACCAACCTGTACCTACCTACTCCTGCACCAACCTGAACCTACCTGCACCTGCACCAACATGCACCTATCTGCACTTGCACCAACTTGTACCTACATACACCAGGGCCAACCTGCACTAACCTGCACCTTCACCAACCTACACCTATATGCACCTGCACTAACTTGCATCTACCTGCACTTGCACCAACCTGCACATACCTGCAGTTGTACCAACCAGCACCTACCTGCACTTGTACCAACCTGCACCTACCTGTACGTGTACCTACCTGTACCTTCCTACACCTGCTCCAACCTGCACCTACCTGCACTTGCACCAAACCGTACGTACCTGCACCTGCACCAATGTGCACCTACCTGCACCTGCACCGACCTGCAACTACATGCACCTGCATCCACCTGTACCCACCTGTACCTACCTGCACGTGCACCAACCTGCATCTACCTACACCTACACCTACTTCCACCCACCTGCAACTGCACCAACTTGTACCTACCTGCACCTCCACCAACCTACACCTAATTGCAACTGCACCAATATGCACCTACCAGCTCTTGCAACAATCTACATCTACCTACACCTGCACCAAACTGCACCTTCCAGCACTTGCACCAACCTGTACGTACCTACACCTCTTCTAACCTACTCCAACCTGTACCTGTACCAACCTGCACCTACCTGCACCTGCACCAATCTGCACTTACCTATACTTATACGAACTGCATCTACCTACACTTGCACCAACCTGTACCTACCTGCACCTCTACTAACCTGCACCTACCTGCACCTGCACCAATCTGCACTTACCTATACTTATACGAACTGCATCTACCTACACTTGCACCAACCTGTACCTACCTGTACCTGCACCAACCTATACCTACCTACACGTGTACCAATCTGCACCTACCGATACCTACACCAACCTGCACCTTTGTGCACCTGCACCAACTTGCACCTGCAAGCAACCAGCACCAACCTGCACCTTCACCAACTTGCACCTTCCAACACCTGCACATACATGCACTTGAACCAACCAGCACCAACTTGCACCTGCAGCAACCTATACCTACCTGCACCTGCACCAACCTGCAGCTACCTGTACCTGCGAAAACCTATACCTACCTGCACTTGTATCTACCTGTATCTACCTACACCTGCACTAACCTGCACCTGTACCAACCTGCATTTACTTGCACCTTCACCAACCTATATCTACATGCACCTACACCAATCTACACCTACCTACACCTGCACCAACTTGCACCTACCTACACTTGTACCAACCGGCACCAACCTGTATCTGCACCAACCTGCACTACCCGCACCTACACCAACCTGCACCTATCTGCACCTGTACCAACGTACACCTATCTGCACCAACGTGCACCAACCTAAACCTGCACCAACCTGCACCTATCTGCACCTGTACCAACATACACCTACCTACACCTGTACCAACCTGTACCTACGTACACCTGCACCAACTTGTACCTACCTACACCTGCACCAACCTTTACCTACTTGCACCTGCACCACCCCGCACCTACTTGTACATGTACCAACTTGTACCTACCTCCACCTGCACTAATTGTTGGGAAAGGAGCCATCCGGCTAAGTTTCAGGTCCACAGGAACAAGTTCTAAGAAGATACCAGATGCTTGCTATGATCGTCAATCCGACTTCAGCATTGAAAAGGTCAGGTGGCAAATTGTCTAGAGTCCAAGTTTCACGTCGATCCCACGGTCGGATTGGGAGATATGAATTTTTGAAGATTCCGGGGTCATGGACCGCCGGTATCTGGGTGACCATGGGTGACGACACCATGCCTTAGCCTGAGAAAAGAGGTCCAGGGTCAAGACCTGATGGGAGAAATATCCAAAAAGGTCCTTGGTCTTAGGATTGCCTTGTCAGAGAATGCTGACTATGATAAATGTACCTCTCCTTATGTTTTAGGTGAGATGAGATCCTTGTGTGCTAGCTATGGACACATGGCGATTCTCTATGGGATTTTAGGTTATGTGACAATAAAGAGTGCACCATGAGAGTATTCTCTAGCTCTGTAGGTCGTGGGTGACTAGTCACCCTGATTGCTAGGCAGATTTCCTCTCTTGTGTGACATTGTTCACTCTAGTGTGAGCCTTAGCCTCCATGGCGAAGTGGTGTGGCTTGTGAGAGGGCAAACTTGTCCAATCTCTAGCTCTATATGTACTCCATCATTTTGAACGATTTAACAACCATTCTTTAGCACAACTGACGCCCTTTTAGTCCCACATGCTTGTTGCTCCAAGGCTCCCTCTCTCCTCCAGGTCCAATAAATTGCACCTTCACCAACCTGCACCTCCTTGCACCTGCTCCAACCTGCACCTACTTGTACCTGCACCAACTGGTACCTACCTGCACCTGCACCAACCTGCATCTACCTGCACCTGCACCAACCTGTACCTACATGTACCTGCACCAACCTATACCTACCTGCACCTGCACCAACCTGCACGTACCTACACCTCCACCAACCTGCACCAACCTATACCTACATGCACCTACATGCACCTGCACAAACCTATATATACTTGCACCTTCACGAAGTTGTACCTGCCTGCACCTACACCAACCTGTACCAACCTGCAATTGCACCAACCTCCACCTACCTGCACGTACACCAAACCGTAAAGCCTACCTGCACCTGCACCAATGTGCACCTACGAGCACTTGCACCAACCTGCATCTACCTATACCTGCATCAACCTGCACTTACCTGCACTTGCACCAACCTACACCTACCTGCACCTCCACCAACCTGCACCTGTCTGTACCTGCACCAACCTGTACCTACATGTACCTGTACCAATCAGCACTTACCTACACCTGCACCAACCTTTATCTGCCTGCACTTGCACCAACCTGCACCTATCTGCATCTGCTCCAACCTGCACCTACCTACACCTATACCAGCCTGCACCCACATGCACCTGCAACAACCTGCACCTACTTGCACCTGCACCAACCTGCACGTAACTACACCTGCACCAACCTACACTTCCAACACTTGCACCAACCTACACCAACCTGCACCTACCTGCACCTACACCACCCTGCACCCACATGCACCTGCAACAACCTGCACCTACTTGCACCTGCACCAACCTGCACGTAACTACACCTGCACCAACCTACACTTCCAACACTTGCACCAACCTACACCAACCTGCACCTGTACCAACCTGTACCTTCATGCACCTATACCAACCTACACCTACCTACACCTACACCAACCTGAACCTACCTGCACCTGCACTATCATGCACCTATCTGCACCTGCACCAACTTGCACGTACGCGCACGAGGACCAACCTGCACCAACCAACACCTTCACCAACGTGCACCTATATGCACTTGCACCAACTTGCATTTACTTGTACTTGCACCAACCTGTACATATCTGCACTTGAACCAACCAGCACCTACCTGCACCTGTACCAACCTACATGTACTTGCACTTGCACTAACGTGCAACTACCTACACCTTCACAAAGGTGCACCTACATGCACTTACACCAACCTGCACCTACCCGCATATGTACCAATCTACAACTAACTGTACGTATACCAACCTTCATCTATCCGCACCTTCACCAACCTGTACCTACTTACACCTACACCAACCTACACCCACCTACACCTTCACCAACCTGCACCTACCTGCACTTGCACCAACCTGCACCTACGTGCACCTGCACTAACCTGCACTACGAGTAACTACACCAACCTACACCAACATGTAACTACCTGTACTTGCACCAACCTGCACCTACCTGCACTTGCACCAACCTGCACCTACGTGCACCTGCACTAACCTGCACTACGAGTAACTACACCAACCTACACCAACATGTAACTACCTGTACTTGCACCAACCTGCACCTACCTGCACCTACACCAACCTACACCTACCTGCACCTACTCCAATCTGTACCTACACCTGCACCAACCTGTACCTACGTGTACCTGTACCAACCTGCACTTACATGCACCTGCACCAACCTACACCTAACTGGACCTTCACCAACCTGCACCTACTTGTACCTAGACTAACCTGCATCCACCTGCACCTGCACCAACCTGCACCTTCCTGCACCTACACCAACCTGTACCTACCTCCACCTACCTGCACCTGCACCTGCACCAATCTGCACCTACCAGCACTTGTACCAACCTGTACCTACACCAACATGCAACCACCTGCACTTGCACCAACCTGCACCTACGTGCACCTGCACTAACCTGCACTACGAGTAACTACACCAACCTACACCAACATGTAACTACCTGTACTTGCACCAACCTGCACCTACCTACACCTACACCAACCTACACCTACCTGCACCTACTCCAATCTGTACCTACCTGCACCTACACCAAGCTGTATGTACCTACACCTGCACCAACCTGTACCTACGTGTACCTGTACCAACCTGCACTTACATGCACCTGCACCAACCTACACCTAACTGGACCTTCACCAACCTGCACCTACTTGTACCTAGACTAACCTGCATCCACCTGCACCTGCACCAACCTGCACCTTCCTGCACCTACACCAACCTGTACCTACCTCCACCTACCTGCACCTGCACCTGCACCAATCTGCACCTACCAGCACTTGTACCAACCTGTACCTACACCAACATGCAACCACCTGCACTTGCACCAACATGCACCTACATACACCTTCACCAACGTATACCTACCTGCACCTGTACCAATCTGTACCTACCTGTACCTATATCTGTACCTACCTGCACCTACACCAACGTACACCTACCTGCACCTAGACCAACCTACACCTATCTCCACCTGCACCTACACCTACCTGCACCTATACCAACCTACACCTACCTATACCTACACCAACCTGCACCTACCTATACGTGCACCAACCCGCACCTACCTACACCTGCTCCAACCTGCACCTACTTGCACTTGCACCATTTACACCTACCTGCTCCTGCACCAACGTGCACCTACCTACACCTGCTCCAACCTGCACCTACTTGCACTTGCACCATTTACACCTACCTGCTCCTGCACCAACGTGCACCTACCTACACCTGCACGGACCTGCACCTACATGCACCTGCACTCACCTACACCCACCTGTACCTACCTGCACGTGTACCAACCTGCACCTACCTACACCTATACCAATGCGCACCTACCTACAATCTGCACCTTCACCAACCTGCATATACCCGCACCTGCACCAGCCTCCACCCACCGGCACCTGCAACAACTTGCACCTACCAAAACGTGTACCAACCTGCACCTACCTGCACTGACACCAACCTGTACTTACATGCACCTGCACCAACCTACACCTACCTACACCTACACCAATCTGAACCTACCTGCACCTGCACCAATCTATAACTACCTGTACATGCACCAACCTTCATCTACCTGCACCTTCACCAACCCGCACCTACCTACACCTACACCAACCTACACCCACTTGCACCTGCACCAACCTGTACCTACCTGCACTTGCACCAACCTCCACCTACGTGCACCTGCACCAACTTGACCTACCATCATCTACACCAACCTAGACCAACGTGCAACTAACTGCACTTGCACCAACCTACACCTACCTCCACCTGCACCAACCTCCACCTACCTACACCTGCACCAACCTGTACCTACCTGCACCTACAACAACCTATAGATACAGGTTGCTGCAGGTGCAGATAGGTGCAGGTGCAGGTAGATACCTGCACCTGCACCAACCTGTACCTACCTGCACCTGCACCAACCTGCACCTACATGCACTTGCACCAACCTGTACCTACTTGCACCTTCACCAACCTGCACCTACCTGCACCTACACCAACCTGCATCCACCTGCACCTGTACCAACCTACACCTACCTGTACCTACACCAATGTGCACCTACCTGCACCTACACCAACCTGCACCTACCTGCACCTACACCAACCTGCATCCACCTGCACCTGTACCAACCTACACCTACCTGTACCTACACCAATGTGCACCTACCTGCACCTACACCAATCTACACCTACCAACACTTGTACCAACCTGCACCTACCTGCTCCTGCACCAACATGTACCTCCACCAACATGCAACCACCTGCACCTGCACCAACATGCACCTACATGTACCTGTACCAATGTGCACTTACCTACACTTGTACCAACCTGCACCTACCTATACCTACACCTGTACCTACCTGCACCTGCACCAACGTGCACCGACTTGCACCTACATCAACCTCCACCTACTTACACCTGCACCTGCACCTACGTGCACCTACATCAATCTGCACCTACCTACACGTGTATCAACCTGCACCTATGTAGACCTGCTCCAACTTGTACCTACCTGCACTTGCACTATTTACACCTACCTGCACCTGCACCAAGGTGCACTTACCTGCACCTGCACCGACCTGCACCTACATGCACCTATACCCACCTGCACCCACCTGTACCTACTTGCACGTGCACCAACCTGCACTTATCTACACATATACCTACCTGCACCCACCTGCAACTGCACCAATGTGTACCTACCTGCACCTGTGCCAACCTACACCTACCGGCATCTGCACCAATGTACACCTATCAGCTCTTGCACCAAACTACATCTACCTATACCTGCACCAACCTACACCTACCTTTACTTGCACCAACATGCACCTACCTACACCTCCACCAACCTACACCTATCTGCACCTGCACCAACCTGCACCTAACTGCACCTGCTCCAATCTGCACTTACCTACACCTGAACCAACCTGTACTTACAGGTACCTGCACCAACCTGCACCTACCTACACCTACACCAACCTTAACCTACCTACGCATGCACCAATCTATAACTATATATACGTGCACCAACCTTCATCTACCTGCAGCTACCTGCACCTACACCAACCTACACCCACTTGCAGCTGCACCAACCTGTACCTACCTGCACTTGCACCAACCAGCACCTACGTGCACGTGTACCAACCTGACCTACCAGCATCTACACAAACCTACACCGACGTGCAACTACCTGTACTTGCACCAACCTGCACCTACCTCTACCTGCACCAACTTACACCAACCTGCACCTACCTGCACCTGCACCAACCTATACCTACCTGCACCTGCACCTACAGCAACCTATAGATACAGGTTGGTGCAGGTGCTGATAGGTGCAGGTGCAGGTAGATACCTGCACCTGCACCAACCTGTACCTACCTGCACCTGCACCAACCTGCACCTACATGCACTAACACCTACCTGTACCTACCTGCACCTTCACCAACCCGCACCTACCTGCACCTACACCAACCTGCATCCACCTGCACCTGTACCAACCTACACCTACGTGCACCTACACCAACGTGCACCTACCTACACCTGCACCAATCTTCACCTACCAACACTTGCACCAACCTGTACCCACCTGCTCCGGCACCAACCTGTACCCCCACCAACATGCAACTACGTGCACCTGCACCAACATGTACCTACATGTACCTGTACCAACGTGCACCTACCTACACCTGTACCAACCTGCACCTACCTATACCTACACCTGCACCTACCTACACC
>SZWC01020492.1:25938-36894 GCA_023375785.1 Penium margaritaceum
GGAGAAATATCCAAAAAGGTCCTTGGTCTTAGGATTGCCTTGTCAGAGTGTGCTGACTAGGATAAAGGTACCTCTCCTTACTTTTTAGGTGAGGTGAGATCCTTGTGTGCTAGCCATGGACACATGGCGATTCTCCATGGGTTTGTGGGTTATGTGACCACTAGGAGTGTGCCATGAGAGCATTCTCTAGCTCTCTAGGTCGTGTGTGAGTGGTCAGCCTGATTGCTAGGCTGATTTCCTCCCTTGTGTGAGATTATGGATTCTAGTGTGTGAGCCTTAGCCTCCATGGCTAAGTGGTGTGGCTTGTGAGAGGGCTGACTTGCCCAAGCTCTAGCTCTATATGTACTCCATCATTTTGAGTGATTGAACAACCATTCTTCAGCACAAGTGATGCCCTTTCAGTCCCACATGCTCGCTGCTCCAAGGCTCCCTCTCTCCTCCAGTTCCAACACCTTTACCTACCTGCACCTACACCAACCTGCACTACTAGCACCTGCACCAACCTGCACCAACCTGCACCTACCTACACCTGCATTAACCTGTACCTAGCTGCACCTACACCAACTTGAACCTACCTGCACTAACACTAACTTGCACATACCTGCACCTGCACCAACCTGTACCTGTATGCACCTGTACCAACCTGCACCTACCTACACCTGCACCAACCTGAACCTACCTGTACCTCCACCATCATGCACCTATCTACATCTGCACTAACTTGTACCTACGTGCACCAGGACCAACCTGCACCAACCTGCACCAACCTGAACCTACCTGTACCTCCACCATCATGCACCTATCTACATCTGCACTAACTTGTACCTACGTGCACCAGGACCAACCTGCACCAACCTGCACCTTCACCAACCTGCACTACATGCACTTGCACCAACTTGCATCTACTTGCACTTGCACCAACCTGCACATACCTGCACTTGTGCCAACTAGCACCTACCTGCACCTGCACCAACCTACATCTACTTGCACCTGCACTAACCCGCAGCTATCTGCACCTGTACAAACCTGCACCTACCTGCACTTACACCAACGTGCACCTACCTGCACCTGTACCAACCTGCACCTATCTACACTTGCACCAATCTGTACCAACCTGCACCTGTACAAACCTGCACTACTAGCACCTACACCAACCTGTACCAACCTGCACCTACCTGCACCTGCACCAACCAGCACCTACCTGCACCTGTACTAATCTACACCTACTTGTACCTGTACCAACCTGTATCTACCTGCACCTGCACCAACCTGTACCTACCTACACCTGTACCAAATTGCACCTACTTGCACCTACAGCAACCTACACCTACCTCTACCTTCAACAAACTGCACCTACCTCCACCTGCACTAATTGTTGGGAAAGGAGCCATCTGGTTCAGTTTAACATCCACAAGAGCAAGTTCCCAGAAGATACCATATGCCTGCTTGGATCGTCTATCCCACTTAACCATTGAAAAGATCATGTAGCAAACTGTCTACGGTCCGAGTTTCAGGCCAATCCAACGGTTGGATCGGGAGATATGAATTTTTGAAGTTTCCATGGTCATGGACCGCCGATATCTGGGTGACCATGGGTGGCGGCTCCATGCCTTAGCCTGAGAAAAGAAAAAAGCAAGAGGTCCAGGGTCAAGACCTGATGGGAGAAATATCTAAAAAGGTCCTTAATCTTAGGATTGTCTTGTCAGAGTGTGCTGACTACGATAAAGGTACCTCTCCTTACTTTTGAGGTAGGATGAGATCCTTGTGTACTAGCCACGGACACATGGCGATTCTCCATGGAATTTTGGGTGATGTGATCACTAGGAGTTTGCCATGAGACCATTCGCTAACTGTGTAGGTCGTGTGTGACTGGTCAGCCTGATTGCTATGCTGATTTCCTCTCTTGTGTGAGATTGTGGACTCTAGTGTGTGAGCCTTAGCTTCCATGGCTAAGTGGTGTGGCTTGTGAGAGGGCTGAATTGCCCAAGCTCTAGCTCTATATGTACTCCATCATTTTAAATGATTCAACAACCATTCTTCAGCACAACTGATGCCCTTTTAGTCCCACATGCTCGCTGCTCCAAGGCTCCCTCTCTCCTCCAGGTCCATTAATCTGCACCTTCACCAACCTGCACCTACCTGTACCTACACCAACCTGCACCTTCCTGTACCTGCACCAACGTGTACCTACGTGTAACTGCACCAACCTGCATCTACCTGTACCTGCACCAACCTGTACCTACATGTACCTACATACACCTGCACAAATCTATACCTACTTACACCTTTACCAAGCTACACCTACCTGTACCTACACCAACATGTACCCACCTGCAACTGCATCAACCTACACCTACCAGCACCTACAAGAACCTGTACCTACCTGTACCTGCACGAATCTGCACCTACCAGCACTTGCACCAACCTGCATTTACCTACATCTGCACCAACCTGCACCTACCTGCACCTGTACCAACCTCCACCTACCTGCACCTCCACCAACCTACACCAATTTACACCTGTACCAACCAACACCTACTTGTACCTGCACCAATCAGCATAAACCTACACCAGTACCAACCTTCATCTACCTGCACTTATACCAACGTGCACCTACCTGCACCTACACCAACCTGCACCTACCTGCACCTACACCAGCCTGCACCCACCTGTACCCACAACAACCTGTACCTTCCTATACCTACACGAACATGCACCTACCTGTACCTACACCAACCTGCACTACCAGCACCTATACCAACCTGCAACAACCTGTACATACCTACACCTGCATCAACCTGTACCTATCTCCACCTGCACCAACCTGTACCTACCTGTGCCTATACCAACTTGGACCTACCTGCACCTGCACCAACCTGTACCTGTCTGCTCCTGCACCAACCTGCACCTACCTACATGTGCACCAACTTGAACCTACCTGTACCTGTGCCATCATGCACGTATCTGCACCTGCACTAACTTACGCCTACATGCATCAAGACCAACCTGCACCAACCTGCACCTACCTACATGTGCACCAACTTGAACCTACCTGTACCTGTGCCATCATGCACGTATCTGCACCTGCACTAACTTACGCCTACATGCATCAAGACCAACCTGCACCAACCTGCACCTTCACCAACATGCACTACATGTTCTTGCACCAACTTGCATCTACCTGCACTTGCACCAATTTGCACATACCTGCACTTGTACCAACCAGTACCTACCTACATCTGCACCAACCTACATCTACTTTTACTCACACCAACCTGCAGCTACCTGCACCTACACAAACCTGCACCTCCCTACACTTATACCAATCTACACCTACCTGCACCTGCACCAATCTACAACTACCTGTACATGCACCAACCTTCATCTACCTGCACCTTCACCAACCTGTACCTACCTGCACGTACACCGACCTAAACCCACATGCAACTGCACCAACCTGTACCTACCTGCAATTGTACCAACCTGCACCTACGTGCACCTGCACCAACCTGCACTACCAGTATCTATACCAACATACACCAACCTGCAACTACCTGCGCTTGCACCAACCTGCACCTACCTGCACCTGCACCAACCTGCACCTACCTGCACCTGCACCAACCTGTACCTACCTGCACCTCCACCAACCTGAACCTACCTACACCCGCACCAACCTGCACGTGCAACAACCTATACATACGTGCACTAGTACTTACTAGCACCGACCTGCACCTACACCAACCTACATTTACTTGCACCTGCACCAACCTACTGCTACTTGCACCTGGACAAACCTGCACCTACCTGCATTTATACCAACCTGCACCTTCCTGCACCTGCACCAATCTACAACTACCTGTACGTGCACCAACCTTCATCTACTTCCACCTTCACCAACCTGCACCTACCTGTACCTACACCAACCTACACCCACGTGCACCTACACCAACATGCACCTACCTGTAGTTACACCTACCTGCACCTACGTGTACCTGCACCAACCTGCACTACTAGCATCTACACCAACCTACACCAACTTGCAACTACCTACACTTGCACCAACCTGCACTTACCTTCACCTGCACCAACCTGCACTACTAGCATCTACACCAACCTACACCAACTTGCAACTACCTACACTTGCACCAACCTGCACTTACCTTCACCTGCACCAACCTATACCTACCTGCATCTGTACCAACCTGTACCTACCTGTACCTGCACCAACCTGTATCTACCTGTACCTGCACCAACCTGCCCCTACATGCACCTGCACCAACCCGCACCTACCTCCACCTTCACCAACCTGCACCTACCTGCACCTACACCAACCTGCACCCACATGCACCTGCACCAACTCGCACCTACGTGTACCTTTACCAACCTGCACCTACCTACACCTGCACCAATTTGACCCTACCAACACTTGCACCAACCTGCACCTTCCTGCTCCTGCACCAACCTGTACCTACACCAACATGCAACCACTTGCACCTGCACCAACATGCTCCTGCATGTACCTACACCAACCTGCACCTTCCTGCTCCTGCACCAACCTGTACCTACACCAACATGCAACCACTTGCACCTGCACCAACATGCTCCTGCATGTACCTACACCAACGAGCACCTACCTGCACCTGCACCGACCTGCACCTTCATGTACCTACCTGCACGTACACCAACCTGCACCTACCTACACCTACACCAATCTGCATCCACCTGCAACTGCACCAACTTGTACCTACCTGCACCTGCGCCAACCTGTACCGACCTGTACCTGCACCAACCTGAACCTTCCTGCACTAGTACCAACTTACACACACCAGCACGAACCTGTACTTGTATGAACCTGCACCAAGCTGCACCTACCTACACCTGCACCAACCTGAACCTACGTGTACCTGCAACATCATGCACCTATCTGCACCTGCACCAACTTGTACCTACGTGCACCAGGACCAACCTGCACGAACGTGCACCTTCACCAACCTGCACTACATGCACTTGCACCAACTTGCATCTACTTGCACTTGCACCAACCTGCACATACCTGCACTTATACCAACTAGCACCTACCTGCACGTGCACCAACCTATATCTACTTGCACCTGCAACAACCCGCAGCTACCTGCACCTGCACAAACCTGCAGCTACCTGCACTTGCACCAACCAGCACCTTCCTACACCTGCACCAACCTGCACCTACCTACACTTGCACCAACCTGTACCAACCTGCAACTGCACCAACCTGCACTACTAGCACCTACACCAACTTGTACCAACCTACACCTACCTGGACCTGCACCAACCAGCACCTACCTGCACCTATACCAATCTACACCTGTACCTACCTGCACCTACACCAACCTGCACCTACCTGCACCTGCACCAACCTGCACTACTAGCACCTACACCAACTTGTACCAACCTACACCTACCTGGACCTGCACCAACCAGCACCTACCTGCACCTATACCAATCTACACCTGTACCTACCTGCACCTACACCAACCTGTACCAACTTGTATCTACCTGCACCTACACCAACCTGTACCTACCCACACCTGTACCAACCTGTACCTACCTGCACCTGCACCAACCTACACCTACCTGTACCTGAACCAACCTGCACCTACCTGCACCTACACCAACCTGTACCTACCCACACCTGTACCAACCTGTACCTACCTGCACCTGCACCAACCTACACCTACCTGTACCTGAACCAACCTGCACCTACCTCCACCTGCACTGATTGTTGGGAAAGGAGCCATCCGGTTGAGTTTCAGGTCCACAGGAGCAAGTTCCCAGAAGAAACCATATGCCTGCTCCGTTCGTCTATCCGACTTCACCATTGAAAAGATCAGGTGGCAAATTGTCTACGGTCCGAGTTTCAGGCCGATCCAATGGTCGAATCGGGAAATATGAATTTTTGAAGTTTCCATAGTCATGGACCGCCGATATCTGGGTGACCATGCGTGACGGCTCCATGCCTTAGCCTGAGAAAAGAAAAAGGTAAGAGGTCCAGGGTCAAGACCTGATGGGAGAAATGTCCAAAAAGGACCTTGGTCTTAGGATTGTCTTGTCAAAGTTTGCTGACTAGGATAAAGGTACCTCTCCTTACTTTTGAGGTATGATTTGATCCTTGTGTGCTAGCCATGGACACATGACGATTCTCCATGGAATTTCGGGTGATGTGACCACTAGGAGTTTGCCATGAGACCATTCGCTAGCTCTGTAGGTCGTGTGTGACTGGTTAGCCTGATTGCTAGGCTGATTTTCTCTCTTGTGTGAGATTGTGGACTCTAGTGTGTGAGCCTTAGCGTCCATGGCTAAGTGGTGCGGCTTGTGAGAGGGCTGACTTGCCCAAGCTCTACCTCTATATGTACTCCATCATTTTGAATTATTCAACAACCATTCTACCAACCTGTGCTAGTAGCATCTCCACTTACCTACACCAACCTACACTAATCTGCAACTACCTGCACTTGCACCAACCTGCACCTACGTGCACCTGCACCAACCTATACCTACCTGCATCTGTACCAACCTGTCCTACCTTTACCTGTACCAACCTGTATCTACATGCACTTGCACCAACCTGCCCCTACATGCACCTGCACCAACCCGTACCTACCTCCACCTTCACCAACCTGCACCTACCTGCACCTACACCAACCTGCACCAACATGCACCTGCACCAACCCGCACCTACCTGCACCTATACCAACCTGCACCTATCTACACCTGCACCAATCTGCACCCTACCAATACGTGCACCAACCTTCACCTACCTGCTCCTGCACCAACATGTACGTATACCAACATGCAATCACTTGTACCTGAACCAACATATACCTACATGTAGCTACACCAACGTGCACCTACCTGCACCTATACCAACCTGCACCTACCTGTACCTCCACCTGCACCTACCTGCACCTGCACCTGCACCTACCTACACCTGCACCCACCTGCGCCTACCTACACCTACACCCACCTGGACCTACCAACACGTGCACCAACCTGCACCTGCCTATACCTGCTCCAACCTGCACCTACATGCACTTGCACCATTTACACCTACGTGCACCTGCACCAACGTGCACCTACCTGCACCTGCACCGACCTGCACCTACCTGCACCTACATGCACCTACACCTCCCTGCACCCACATGTACCTACCTGCACGTGCACCAACCTGCACCTACCTACACCTGCACCAATCTGCATCCACCTGCAACTGCACCAACTTGTACCTACCTGCACTTATGCCAACCTATGCCTTCCTGCACCTGCACCAATGTGCACCTACCAGCTCTTGCACCAATCTACATCTACCTATACCTGCACCAACCTGCACCTACATGTACTTGCACCAACCTGCACCTACCTGCACCTGCACCAATGTCCACTTATCTACACCTGAACCAACCTGCATCTACCTACACTTACACCAACCTGCACCTACATGTACTTGCACCAACCTGCACCTACCTGCACCTGCACCAATGTCCACTTATCTACACCTGAACCAACCTGCATCTACCTACACTTACACCAACCTGCACCTCTACACCTTCACAAACCTGCACCTACCTGCACCTGTACCAATCTGCACCTACCGACACCTTCACCAACCTGTATCTACCTGCACCTACACCAGCATCCACCTACCTGCACCTACAACAATATGCACCTACCTGCACCTGCACCAACCTGTACCTACCTGCACCGACACTAACGTGCATCAACAGCACCTGCAATAACCTGCACCAACCTGTACCTTCCTATACCTGCTCCAACCTGCACCTACCTGCACCTGCACCAACCTGTACCTACCTGCACCGACACTAACGTGCATCAACAGCACCTGCAATAACCTGCACCAACCTGTACCTTCCTATACCTGCTCCAACCTGCACCTACCTGTACCTGCACCAACCTGTACGTATATGTACCTGCACCAACCTGCACCTACCTACACCTACACCAACCTGAACCTACCTGCACCTACACAAACCTGTACCTTTGTGCACCTGTACCAACTTGCACCTACATCCACCAGCACCAACCTGCACCAACCTGCACCTTGACCAACTTGCACCTTCCTACACCTGTACCAGCCTGCATCTACCTACACCTGTACCAACCTGCACCTACATCCACCAGCACCAACCTGCACCAACCTGCACCTTGACCAACTTGCACCTTCCTACACCTGTACCAGCCTGCATCTACCTACACCTGTACCAACCTGCACATACCTGCACTTGCACTAACCAGTACATTCCTGCACCTGCAGCAACCTACACCTACCTGCACCTGCACCAACCTGCAGCTACCTACACGTGCACAAACATGCACCTACGTGCACTTGCACCTACCTACCTACCTATACCTACCTGTACCTACACCAACTTGCAACTACCTGCATCTACACCAACCTGCACCTACTTGCACCTTCACCAACCTGCACCTACCTGCACCGACACCAACGTACACCCACCTGTACCTGCACCAACCTGCACCTACCTACACTTGCACCAACGCGCACTAACCTGCACCTATACGAACCTGCACTACCAGCACCTACACCAACCTGTACCAACGTGCACCTATCTGCACCTGCACCAACCTACACCTAACTGCACCTGTACCAACCTACACCTACGTGCACCTGTACCAACTGTCAGAAAACTGGCCCTTGGATGTAGGCAGTTCCAACGTGGCCTGACTGGCCTTCTACGTTCACGGCTATGTTTATGCAGGTTCTGAGTCCAAGCATGAGCTTTTTGGTCGCCTCACGCTATGTTTCTGGAAGTGGAAGACAATTGTGAGATCGTCACTTTTGCGAAGGGAATAACGCGATTTTGCATTAGTTATTGGACATGGACATGATCTGATCATTTGTATTGCTGGTCATGAGCTCTCCAACGTACCAAACCGTATGCGATTCGGATAACCGTAGCTCTGGCTACGTTAGTCGAAGCGGAGGACCCCAAACCAGCCGCTCAGTTGGCGGCGCGCACCACGTCATCGCCGAAGCACCCTAACACATCAAGGATCCATGAAAACGCCATTATGGAGGCGCAGATGGCCCTATACGTAATGGCGGTGTCCCTTGTGCCTTTGGGATCTGTTTCGATGAGTTAATCATCGAGTTTGGTGATGGGGATTGATGTGGGTCGAAACTTGTTCACGGATCATTCACCGGACGCCTTGGCAGCCCTTCCAGAGCAAAATCTCCAGATGGACTTTTGTTACTCGGTCAGGTGGATTATCCACCTCCGGTCGAATCGGGGCCGACTCCCAGAGGCGCAGCGCACACCCCAACTTTGGAAGCCCATATCTCCCTCGTTACTTGTCCGATTCAGGTTAAATAACTTCCACCGGATTGAGCAACTCGTCAAATTTTAGGGTCAATCCTCCATTTTAGGATTCGAGCAATCCTCAAGTCGCCAGATCTGTCGACGAGGAATTTCCTCTCTCTGGCAGCTCGTTGGCGCCTCCCGGCGGCGCACTTGGGCATGCAGAGGGGCAAATCTTCAACATTCTCCCCCTTACACCTGCCATGCCCGCTGCTCCTGCCTGCTCTCACTCATCTTCTGCTGCGCCCTCCAGCCCATCATAGTTGGTCATCCCAAGGCTGGCCACGCTCAATGCGTGCCGGTCGACGTGTTGCGCTTTGGTCAAGCAATCCGCAAGCATGTTGTGCGTACTGCAGTGCTCCAGCAGCACCTGTCCCTTTTCAATCATGTCCCATGCGTAGTGATAACGCACGTCAATGTACTTCGTCCTATGTGTTGCGTCGCGTTATCCTCTTGCACCACCGTAGGCTCCTGCTGCGGCACGCCCAGCTCCCCCAGCAACCTGCGGAGCCACACCGCCTCCTTGACCGCCTCGGCTAGCGCGATGTACTCCGCTTCCACTGTGGAGGTGGCGACGCAGTCTTGCTTTCTGCTGCACCACGAGATCGCTGCACCAGCGAAGAAGAACATGTAGCCGGATGTGGACTTCCGCTTGTCCACATCGCTAGCGTACTCTACATCCGTATAGCAGACCAGATGCAAAGGATCCGCCCACCCCTTGCCGTTGAACCTCAAGCACGCATGCCGCGTCCCTTACAAGTAGCAAAGGATGCGCTTGACCTCCTGCCAGTGTAGTGGTCCTGGATTAGCCACGTACCTGCTCACTTGGCCCACCCCGTAGGCCAGGTCTGGTCAAGTCGCCACCATGGCGTACATGAGGGTGCCCACCGCCGATTGGTAGGGCACCCGTGCCATATCCTCCCGCTCTTCTTTTGTTTGCGGCACCATTGCCGCACTCAGTTCACAGGTCCTGGAGACCGGACTGCTTACTGGTTTGCAGTCCTCCATGTCGTACCGCTTCAGCACCTCGGCCGCGTATTTGGCCTGCCCCAGCTCAAGCGTGCGCGCCCTCCGGTTCCGCGTGATGCTCACCCCAAGGTAGTACTCCAGCTCCCCCATGTCCGACATCTGGAATCTGCTGCTCAGTTGCTCTTTCAGCCGCTTTAGGCTCGACAGGTCCGTCGAGCACACAATCAGGTTGTCCACGTAGATTACAACGATCTGATGGAGCTGTTTGTCGCGCCGCACGTACACAATATGATCCGCTTCAAAGCGCTTGAAGCCGAGTTGTGCCATGAAGCTGTCCATCTGTTGGTACCAGCATCTGGGCGATTGTTTTAGCCCATACAAGGACTTCCACAGCTTGCACACCTTGCCCTGTGACGCCTCCACCCCCTCCAGCACCTCCATGTAGATCTCTTTGTCTATGATGCCATTAAGGAAAGCCGTCTTTACGTCCATTTGGTGGAGCTCCATGTCCTTCGCGGCCGCCACCGCAAGGATTGCCCGGATGTTTGTGAACTTGGTGACGGGAGCGAACGTCTCGTCGTAGTGCTCCCCCTTACGCTGTGCGTACCCTTTT
>SZWC01020493.1:1503-22518 GCA_023375785.1 Penium margaritaceum
TGCTGCTGCTGCTGCTGCTGCTGCTGCTGCTACTGCTGCTGCTGCTGCTCCTGCTGCTGCTGCTGCTTTTCTTGCCTCTAGTGCTAGTGCTGCTGCTGCTGCTGCTGCTGCTGCTGCTGCTGCTGCTATTTCTGCTGCTCTTGGCACTGCTGGTACTGCTCTAGCCTCATGCCTTAAAATGTCACATGAATCACACACCTGCATCTCCCTCATTCTCTCTCATTTCACTGTCTCTCTTCTTGACCCCGATCGCCTTGCGATTCCCCCTGCCTGCTCGTCGGCACTAATGGATGCAGACATCTGACGGCATGCATGCCATGGGCCAGAGGATGAACCCTACAACATTGCTACGCCACGCATCTTTCTCTTTTTTTCTTGTCAGGTGGACCTGCCGCTTCTCGTGCTGCATGGAGAGGCCGACATCATCACTGACCCGCGCCTCAGCGAGGAACTTGTCGCCCGATCCACCAGCACGGACAAGACGCTCAACATCTACCCAAACGCATGGCACGGGCTAATTGCTGGGGAGCCCGACATCGTGGCCGACAAGGTCCTTGCAGACATCATCGGCTGGCTTAAGAAGAGGAGCATTCAGGCCTCAGATGGGAAGTCCACTTAAACATCCCCTCTTGGAATTTCATTTATGGGAAGTGTAAAACACGGAGAGGAAAGAAAGCAGAGGAACTGGGCTGTCCTTCTGATCCCTACCTCAGGGCAGAGCACACAGCCGTTGCGGACGTCGTATCACCAGCAGCAGGAGAGTTTTTGCAATTAGATCCAGTGTGGCAACAACAGCAGCAGCAGCAGCAGCAGCAGCTCCAGCGAGCAGAGCAGGTTCTTGTGCAGTAGGGATAGGAGGGAAGCAGCAGCTTTGGGAGCAGAAGCTACCACAGTTCTTCCTGTTGTGTTCAACATCATATTCGTGGAGGTTCATCCATTGCTGCCTGGACGCGTGCTAACGCAGAGTGTCTTGTTGCTTGCACTGAACTTTGAGCAGATTCGATGTTACTGTCTGCAGCGCACATCGTTAGTCATGCACATCTTCACTCACACGACACCAGTTTTTTGGGGCAAACTTGGTCTGTTCCATGTGACATTGAAGGCATCAGATGAATCGGATGGCCGGTCTTGTTCCTGGCCCAAAAAAGTTTTTCTGAACTTGTTTCTCATTCAAAACTGCCACCTAGTCTGTGGGTAGATCGCCAAGAGCTACCCGGTGCATCAAGTAGAGGGTGGACTGGTAGCCTGGAGTCATCCACGATTCATGGTCAAGGAGGGCCAGTTGTAGATTCAAATTGGAGGCCTTTCCCGGTGGGGCAGTTAGGTCAAGGATGGTATCCACTAGACTAGCATCCAACTGGTCTTCACAGTCACAAACAAGATTGGTTCTCTGAGAGAGTGTGCCTGCCATAATGCTAACCGACCAGCTGCCAACTGGCGCACATCTGCCGTATGACAGCATCTACAGTGCTCTGCCGCAGGCAAATTCACAGTTGATAGTTCGGGCACGATTGTTCCCAGCGTGGACCTCTTTGGCCAGCATGAAGAGCTCGGTCTTCCATCTTTAAAGAAAAAGGGTTTTATTCACTGCATCCATGAAACACTTATGAAACAGACCATTGAACTGAGAATTTTATGTCCCTGCTCCCAAGACCATATGGAATTCTTCTAGTGGTTCAATTAGAATAAAGGGAACGAAAAGAAACGACGAACAATTCATCTCGAGTGAATTAACTTAAGCGACTTCTGGCCCTGGGCGCATTCGAGTCAATCTCTCCGAGTGGAGCTCGGCGCTTGCTGCTGCTCCTTCCAAGCACAGATGCTGCGGAGATTTTTGTGTCCAGCCTCTGCAGCCATCTCTGGTACCGATTCATCGAGCCATGCCCTTCCTCCAACACTGCACCACCAGAAGGCACGATCTCAGACAGCACATGGGCGGGAATGGCAATGCGGCTTAAATGCAGGAGAATCAGAGAAATACGTGCACAAATAGGACGTAAATGCAAAGAAAACTCACGTTCTGCTTCTTCTTTGGACAGCAACCACTTCTGTTTGCTGAAGACCTGATCAGTGATCGACAGGGACTTCGAAAGGATTTCGGAGTAGCGGTCCACGAAAGTATTGAAGAGAAATGGGGCTAGTGATTTGTCAGAGACACTGCAAGCAGAAATGCAATGAGACTAGGTATTGAGACAAATACCCACTCTCTTNGTAGTTGGCACTGTACCTAGGGCCATATATCTTTGGCTCAAGAGCTGATACATAACCCCGGGAGACAAAAACGGGAGCCATCCAGCATGGCATGTCGATTTGGGATCCAGATTTTAGCTGCAAAGACCGAGCACGGGAAAGAGTCAGCACACGGTCTCAACCGGTGGGCAGTACACCAATTCACTGGATGACCATCGCTGTGGAGGGAGGAATGACAGGTGGCTGGTGAGCACGAGAGAAAGGGAAGGCAGAGATGACTTAATTTGACAGAGTGCCACCGATCTTTCGGGCCCAAACGTACATCGTCGTCGTCGCAGCTTGGATCAAGCGCCCTGCCTAGCCCTGTCACTCCGACCTTCATCACCACTGGTACTTTCTGCACGTGTGACACAGGGAGCACGGGCACACCCCAAGTTGGTGAAGTTGAGGTGGTGCGCAGGAACACGGTATTGGAAGCTAGGTCAGAAGGCCAGAGTGGTGGTGACGGCCCAAGGCGCCCAAGCGTGCAGACAAAACTGGGGACGGGAGGGCTACGGAAGCTTCCAGGAACATACCTCCTCTTCCGCAAGTATGTCTGCAAGGTCGTAGTAGTCTGACATGACGTCTCTTCCGCCCGCATGGTTTCTACGAAAGGCCTAGTTGCCCAATTGCTAACGCCAGCTTCGCAGTTGCACTCAACACCTACAGGGTTGCGCTAAGCTAGGAGCAGCGCCTGCAGCCGAAGTCCCCCACTAATGCTTTCATCCTACACCAGTCTGCCTCACCCACGCGTCCCTGGCGCCTCCCCCGCTTGCACGAGCTAGTCCTCCTGCCGACAGATGTGATGGTCGATGGAGGAGGCCCGGTGGCGGATTTCCAGCAGGAGAAGAGACATGCAACAAGGGACGGAACAAGGCAGGGAGCAAGGCAGGGATGCAGCGCGGACCATCGAGATTCGAGAGCGTTCAGCAACGCCGCTGAGAGTTCGCGTACTGGCGGCGTCGGGCCGACCGTCGACAGCTTCGACGAGCGCCTAGTTTGAACTTCCAAATTTCGCACCCGAATCGAGGACAACCCCATTTTCGAACAGGCGAGTTCGAAAAGACTTACATCTTTCTTTTTTGGGCCCCTGGTCTCAACTTACTAGGAGGGGGAATACCTCAGCACTGAAACAAGCCCAGAGATTGAATCCGAGTCCCCACATAAACCGTAAAGATACAAAGTGAAAATTTCTTGAAAATCCAGTAAAAAAAGCCATTATATGAAATTAAATATTATAATTCATTTTTGCGCAGATTACAACAGGGCAAAAGAAGTCAAACTTGGAGGACTTAAGATGAATGCCAAAAAAGACTTTCTTTCTTGCTCCTCTCCTCTCTTTCAATTCAAATTTACCTCCTTGAAAAAAACATGAAGAAACCTCGACTTGTAAAGCATAAAACCCTTGTTTAATAGGAGCCTCCACCAGTTCTTTCTCCCTCCCCAAAAAATTGTACATCTAAAGTTCAACTATATTTACATTGATGAGGTACTTCTAGATTCTTCTCCACAAATATTTCTCACAAGGGAGACTGGGATTGGACACAACCATTTACAAACAGGCAGATATGCATACAAGATCAGTACACCAATAGATGATGAACCCTCCCCAAATCTTCCAAAACCTTATGACAAGTAGAGAAGTTCAACCTTCAACTTGTCCCAACATTCAAATCATCTTATCATTTACCCCCTAAATACTTCTAGGGTTACATTCCACTTCGTGATCTCGTGTGGGGACTTGTCATGCGAATTCCGGACATTAGGAAATAACTAGCGTCATGTAACAGAAGTGGCCTGTTTTCCGACTAACTGTGGAACCAAAACGTAGGCCCTAGGAATATTCAGTCCAAGAGGAGTAGCTAATGGTCGCTTCAATCATTTTGGCTTAGACAAACCGCGTCACAAACGAACGGGGTCGCCATAGGGCATTTTTGTAAACATGCAACCTAAAACCCTGTCGTTCCACGTGGCACATCCACGTGGGAACAGGACCCTATCGGCCAACTATAGGGGAAGAGGAGTGATGCAATGGATCTTCCATCGCAGCACTCCTCTTGCCTTAAATCCGGCCTATGGCCCGAATCCGGTATAGAGTCGAACTACTCTAGACAGAGATTATTTTTCGGACCTCAACTCATTGAGACATTGGTCTCGAGCCCCGGAAACCCCGGAACTATAACTAAATGTAAATTTTTAATTCTGGAAATGGCTTGTACGCTATATTCCTCCCCCTTTGCTTTGATCCGTCCCGGGTTGTCTTTGCTCACGGAGGTTTGATCATCGTGCATTTCATGATGCAAACCATGCAACAAGAATCACAAAGAAGATGACACGTGTGAGCTCTTGTCATCCGCAATACAGTTGCGTCACATCCATGTACAGTCAACCACACTTGTGGTTTTTGTGGCTATGGTCATTAGCGTACAACATCCATTGTTGGTCGCGTGATTCTTGCTCTTACCAAGATGAAATACGTACCATCCTTGTACATTCTTGACAAGTGTTGGTAAGTCTTCACCGAAGGCTCATCACACATGTGTATCAATGGCATGGTCGATGCCTTTTGGGACGTACATTGTCACAACATCTTCACACTTTGGAAGAGGGTACAAAGGATGAATTTTCGCACATTTCACGTGGTACGTGTTCAGCAGACAGTTGTGGTGATGCCTCCTCCCCCGTTGCAAGGAGCGTCCCTATAACCAATCAACCGGGCATCCCCGCGAAAGTTTTCCAGGTCCACGTAACACTTTCCATGTGGTTCGGACATGATCTCTTCAAAGGGGTTGTTGCCGAGGTGGTACCTCCCGGCAACATTGTCGATACGTGCAATCCTAGATCCAAACATCAGTCCTCTCGTTTTGCAACCACCTGTTCATGACCATGCGTAGGTCTACCTGACCTCTTTCAGCACCCGTGGATTGGTTGGCTGAACTCAACCAAGCTCCACTAAGCCCATACAACTTGCATGCCAGCTTTACCTTAGGGCTGGGAGGCACGAAGGTCCTAAGACACGGTTGCTGAGCACACTTGCTTTTCCTTTCAAAGATTGCACTCATCTTTGAAGGAGGCGGCATTGGTCGTCTGGCACATGCAATTGTCGTCAACGTCCGTCACGACAATGCTCTAACTTAGATGATCGTGGTTTCAACCATCAGCTCCTTGTTTATGTCTGAAATGGGTATCGTAGGCTGCCGCTCACTTCCTTGTCAAATGCACGCTACTTTTGAACTAGGTTAGGTTAGATAACCAATCTCAACGACCATGAATTCTATCCATGAACTAAGTGTTCATCGTATGATACTCACTAAACGAGTGTAACATGATCACAATCATTGCGGTACAACTTGGAAGAACACCTTTCAGGTGTAAATTCCATGTGATTTTGATCAAACACTTTTGAATCACATCCGGTGACCCTGGAACAACTAGTTCCTAAATCTCATTACGATTAAGTAATCACGTCGAAGGGTTCCATTCGAGAATTCGTCAATGGATTGTGTTTACCAAGTTGCAATAGTCCGTGTTGCATAAATGACTTTTGTTGTGTACATTCGGTACTTCCACTCAATAAAGTGTTTGCCATATGCCTCGTCCAAGGCACTTTTGGAGGGGATCGCCCTCATTGAACACATCCAACAAACAACCACCATTGTGGATACCACCGTAGCAAAATCTAAAATTGTAATATACTTGCGTTTGGCAATGTGTTTCAATTGAACCATCCCCAAAACCAAGGGACTTGAGTCACTTCACCAAGACCTTCCACGTATGTGAAGCATGGTTTGGCTACACCATAGTCATTATGATCCCTCTCGGGTATTGGTTTTGTTCCAATAAATTGGATATCCGGTTTTACACCATGCCTTTGGTATGATCGGAATCCATCCACATGATGTCTTAAGAGTGTAACGTACACGACTAGCGAACTGTGTCATGATGCTCTCAACTTTTAGACGTTTCTCCAAACATTGAAAGAATCGGGTGAGAAATGTTTCTTCTCAAGGTCCATCTTGAAGAGTCCCCATATCAACATTCACTTACGACACACTGGCCACTATTTTGCCTCAATGTTGATTATGACTCGTTATATGGTCGGTCGGACCACAAATATGTAGGTGCTAACACACTGTTAGCTTAAAGCTATCGGCTTATAGATCGTCTTCACGGTCATAAGCTTTTAGTGCAAAACCTAGACACTATTGCGATCCCAATTATGTTGAAGTTGGTTTGTAGAAATCTATGAGATCGTCATAGTTTTATGGAGCACCACTAGTATAAAGTGAGTGACGCTCGTATTCTCTGAAATGGATGTTCACTGAACTGTGGATGAGTTTATGTCGTCGACGTTGGTTCACGTACTGTGGTCAATCAATGTACACGACATGTTCACTCACCGAGTGATGATAGACTGAAGGTGTTGCTTTCAAATTTGTTTACTTTTAACATTCGCTCAATCTTTTCATGCGCCATGATTGAAACTTACGATCTTCGACAACCGCACTGCGGCATCTCAAATCGTGGAGGACCCATCGAAGAGTCTCCGTCCCTCTCTGTTGCAATCACAACCCCCATTGACAATAGTCATTGCCTTCTGAACTGGGTTGCGAGTACACTCATGTACTTTTTCATCGTCGGCACCGGTCGGGTACCCCGACTTGTATCCATTGAGTGAGAGGGTGGTAGTGGTTTCGCCATTGCAAGTTTATTCAAGCGTATTATCCTTAAAACGTTATACCACAGACCGATGTTTGCATCAACCATGACTAATGATGCAGAGAACCTTTAAAGGTAGTGGTGCATCCAGTATACACAGTGTACAGACGGCACGATGGCAATCCTTGAGGATTGAAGTCGGCGTGCTAACAGACCAGGTCCGTTTCACATCCCATGACGTAGTCATGACACGGACACAATCATGAAATGATTACACTCGCCTTTGAACATCGTAGCGCAATGGGACGTGCGACACTCGTGGCACGCGTCCTGCACCCACCAAACTACTTGTTTGCCGAAATGTTGTCGTCATTTTTTTTCTAAGACATCAAGTGATCTCGTCAGCTTGTTCAAATGTTGCAAAGGTGTTGCGATCATTCGTCTGTCCAACTTATCCATAACTGGGTGCCATGATTGATGCACCAAAACTTAGTGGATTAGGTTTTTGTGCATGTCGTGCACGTATTGCACGCATGTCATATACCCAAATCCACGTGGTTGAAGTTCAATGGCATGAATCGCTTACCATGATCCATTGAAAAGTGGGTTGTCTCTTGTGCTTGTTCATGCGCGCTAATTCCTAGCGGTAATGCAAGGCATGCATGTTTGGAATTGGTGCTCAACCGACTAGGATTTTGTAGCGTCTAGTTTTGAGGAAATTGTCCTCGTCACACGTGATCCATCCGATAAACTTTGGTTCGTACTTCTTTTGGAAGTACCTTCCCAAACTGCTATCGGCAAGGCAAAGTTTTTAACTTCCAATGGTCGTCACTATCGGTGGCGACCGAGATCGCTCTGTTTTTAACATACCATTTAAGCATACATGTGATCACCACGTTTGTCTCTGATTGTTTTTAGCCATGCCTGTCAGTTCTTCATTTAAAGGATTCGACAGTATGACCATCTTGACTTTGTTGAGATGCCTTGCAAACGTCAAATGACGTTTTTTTGGTGCTTCAAGTAGCACGCTTGACGCACTTGCCCATGGAACCACTCCTTGCATAGATCGTGTGCTTTTGTCTAGTGGTCTATCGCAAGCTAGCCTGACGAGGCAATGAGTTGCCTAGTTCTTGTTGCTTGATACAATGGGGTGCGATCGGCACACACATTATTGTTGCAATCGGCATCTTGTAACATGTGTTGTACCATCAACACTAGCATAGCTAGTCCAATGACAGCTCATGGCCATAGTGTGTTCGGCACTTGCATTAGTGGTGCATTCGGTACCCATGACAAAAGTGCAACCCGCAACTTTTGCCCATCGCGCAATAGGCATTCACGGCAATCGTGTCAACAATTTAACCAATGTACTCATCGACCATACATTTAACATCCTGGTAATCGCGTGTTTGGCACTCACGTGAGTAATACGATTGTGTTTTCCATATCGGTCATATCCTAGGTGCAACCGACACTTGTCAATTGACCATCATGCATGGATTTCTGCCATTGCGTGTGTGCATTGAGTGCGATCAGCACTCACATCCTTGTTTTGTCGAAATCCATGTACAAATGGCTTACCCAGCATTCTTGATGCAATTGACATCCATGTGGATGCACAATCAACATTTGCTTTTGTCATACCTCCATAGACAGTGAGAAGTGCGTTTGGGACTAGCATAATGGATGCTTATGGCATTCGTGATTAAAGTACAACTTGCAATTTTTCACTGTTGTGTTTGACACCAAGGTTTTTGCAACCAACACTTGTGTTGTTGCCAGTACTACAATCGGCACTTACGTCGATGATGTAGTTGACGTATGTGTTACCGTGCAATCAACACTCATTTTGTGCGATCTGCACATTTGGTATGGTTGCGACGAGTAGGTAAGACGCCGAGTGGTCACAACACGTACCGCGCCTTTTTTTAATCTAGATGAAAAACTCATCTCGATGTACGTCACCGTTGTGGTTTTGCAACCCGGTCCCATAGTGGCTCTTTTGCGCAAACAAATTTGTTTAGCACATGTACGACCCGCGTTGAGCCATGTCATGGCTTTGGATGGCGAGCCCTTTTGGCTTTTCTCACAAGATACCCCAAACTTTGAGGTTGACTCACAAAAACTTAGCCACTGTCGGTGCTAGACTTTTGTTCTTGAAGCATTTCCAAGTGAGTTTAGGACATGGAAAACTGTCGGTTTTCCTCCTTTTTGTGCTTCGGAATGGAAAGGAACAAGAAAACCATGATTGTTGATTCCCAGGATAAGCTCAACCAAAGCTGTTAGATTTTTGCGCCGGAATCCATGGTCAACTTGACGACACACTCGGGTTTGACCAAATAATGTTCTCACTGTTTTGAAAGTTTTTTAAAATGGTTAACCTAGAATTCATCAACTTGAGGATTCATGAAAATGAAAAAAAAAGAGAATAACAGCAGATCAAGTGCCCTTTTTTTTATGCTTTGAATCTTCCAAGGTTAACCTCGTGGCATGTGGGAAAAAACCGGCAGACTTCCCATTTTTTTCATGCTTGGAATCTTCCAAGGAAAATATTCCCAAAGCAACGTTTGAGAAATTCTCAAAACATTTCAGAGCTCACACCAAGTTCCTTGTCGATTTTCACCGCGGTCAAAACCGGGTTCCATCGATGATGTTCTCTTTGATTCTTCCCCGGCCATCAGGCTTGGAAACAGAACCCAAAAAAACACACAAGCAAGATTTGAGTTCGTGACCACATCTTACCCAATGCTTCCGTTTCTGGCTGTGCCACCTTCGCACGCCCAAAAAGACGAAAAACAGTTATGAGTTGTCAATGCGTCAGGATGGGGGGGGGGGGGGGGGCATGTCTTCCGACGGGCGTGGATGGAGGAAAATTCCTCCCATGTACACCAAGTGCATGGTCTGTGTATTTTTGTATAGGAAACGAGTGCATTGACCTCATACACTACCCCCACGCACTGGACCCCCCTCGATAGGAGTGGAGGTCAAAGGTTCCACGGAAGATGAAATTACCACTGAGTGCGTGATTTGTGTATTTATGCATGGAAAACGAGCGCACTGCCACCATACACTAGCCCCACAAACTGGACCCCCCATTGGAGTGGGGGTCAATGATCCATGTACGACAAAGTCACGCTCTGGGTGCGAGATCAGTGTAACCTTGTTAGGAGAACAAGTGCACTACCCTCTTACAAAGCACCCACGCACTGGACCCTATATTTCATGTAAGACAAAGTCACGCACTGAGTGCGTAATCGATGTATTTTTAAATGGGAACCGAGCGCACTGCCCTCATGCACTAACCCCATCCAATGGGCCCCTCTGTAGGAGTGGGGATCAGAGATCCCATACAAGAATATATCATGCACTGATTGCATGATCAGTTTATTTATGTATGGGAAATAAGCGCACTGCCCTCATACACTGCCCCCATACACTGGACCCCCTCACATAGGGGTGGGGGTCCACCATTCCACAGGGACATAATCATGCACTAAGAAGGGTCATATTCTTCATATAGGAAAAAGTCAGACCCCAAAGGGACACTCTAAAAAAATGTGTGTAAAGAGCCCTCCATGAACCATACCTCATCCAATACACTCCACACACACACACACACACACACACACACACACACACACACACACACACACACACACACACACACACAGACACACACACACACACACACACACATACACATATACGTACAGAAGATGCATACATAGATAAATCTCATTTCTTGAAATGTGACTAGTACCAACAAACAAGGGGAGAAGTATCTTCCACACAACTTGATCCATGCAAAGAAAACTCACCAGTTTTTTTTCGGAAACGGTTGCTACACATGTTGACCTGAAATCCAAACCTTTAGCTCTCCAGGGTCATCTTGGGAACCAACATCATCTCAACAAAGCATAACTCATCCTGTACATTTCTCTCTAATCCTTGATAATGTTGTATGAAAGAGAATAGCCAGCCACCCACTCTATCGTCTGACTCATTTGCTATACATGTGCGATAAGGATTGCCTCACCAATGCAATGATTGAGGAGGGTGTGCAAAGGGACAGCCACACATTTCATACACCCTTGTGAAGTTAGCTGTTGCTATATCACCACTTTATCATCCACAATGCCCTCCATGGGCAATGCAAGACGGCACAAAACATCTTTACAGTGGGAAAGACAAGCTCCATCAAATCCCATTCTTCTTGGTGCGAATATCTTCCATACCCTCTCTCATTGACCCTTGCCAACTCCTCCAATGACAACTATGGCCACTCAACCAAAGCTCTCAAGAAAATCTAATGCATCAGACTCATCATGACATTTCCATCACTAGCATGTGCCCCATAGCCATGTAAAGGCACGTGGTGGCTTTTCACCCATCAAACAAACTCTCCACATCCTCTTTAGTCACCCTACCCACCCCTCTCTCCCATGCCACCGATGCCAACTCCCACGTCGTTGCATTATGCACCACCATTAATCTCCCATCCTACATGCACATGATTGCTTGTTGCTGAACACATGGGTGGATTGGGCTCTTGTGCACACACGTATAGAACAGGGTATCACGAAGTTGTAGAATTGTCAACCCGAAGAAAAACAATGGAACCCCACCCTCCAATCCTTTTGGCACCTTGTACAATTAGGTGATATACAAGGAGGGTGCAGGAGCAACCATTACGGACTGTGTTCCCTTGGAATGTCACCAGTTGCTACAACGATGGAAATGCATCCTCTTATCCAACGATGGAAATGCTCCCTCAAGTCCCACTCTTGGAATGTATCTCAAAGGTTTTGGAAGAGGCACTTGGGACAGATGTACTCACACTCCACCAATCCTATAACTCTCTCCTCAACTACTCTGGGAAAACCCCCGATTGATCACTCTTGTAGCTCGACAAAGGTTCCCCTACTCCATGGTCTGTGCATGTTTTTCCTTCTCCACCCTCTCCTTGCACCCGTGGATGAATGAGGAACCTCATTACGTGTGGGATTTAAGTTGGTTATATATGAAAAAGACGGGGACAAGCTTCTCCTGTGTTGACAAGCACGGCCCACCCAACCGGGTTGGCAACTGCACGATCCACACATGCCATTGTCCATGGCTCCCACGACTCTTCAGCGTCCTTCGATGACAGCAGATGATGGTAGCATGGACTGACTACATAGATAGAGAGATAGATAAGTAGATAGAAGTGAAAAAAAACTTAACTCTTTAAACAAAGCATTTGCTTTACAAGAGGAAGAACAAGAGCCAAGTTTTCCACATGAGTGGAACCACATTAATAAACACAACCAGTACAACAACATTTAGAGTTCTTCTGGGTGTTGAACTATACTCTAAGCCACAAGCACTTCAAGATCATTGTAGGATTCTACCCCTTTTACAAAAAAACCTCAACCACAAATGGTTTCTCACCTCTCTTATACAACATTCTCCTTGCCCTGGCTCCGTCCTACTTGAGAAAACAGATGGTTGTCTATTCTGTTGTACTCTGTTGCATATGTTGTACTAGTTCTTTTTGGTGTGCCACCACCACACACCAATTAAGGAGGGCACACAAAGGGACCACAACCTCCATCTTATCCCCCTCCTGAGCCAGCCGTTGCTGGTTCTCCTCCAACAAGGTGCATGACACCCCAGATACAACTTGCGAGAAGGCCCCCAACATATCCATTTTTGAAAAGACGAACCCCATCTAATCCTACTCCACCAGGCGCCACCACTTTCCATAAAATGTCTCCTTCTTCCTCACTACCTCTGCCAGTGCCATCCCTGGCTACTCAACGGACGCTCTTCGCAAACTAGGCTGCTGTGGATCAATGATGACCACATCCATCACCAACATGTAACCCACAACTAGATCAAGTCATGTGATGTTCACGTGCCCTTCTGGCAACAACCCAGCATACTCCACCTTCACCTCGTCCATCTCAATCTCTTGCACAACTGTTGCCAGCTCCCTTGTCACTAGATCATCTATCGCATTTGTGATCCCATCCTAGACACAAAGAAGTGCATTATGCGGAGGAAATGGTCAGATAGGTGTCATCTTTGCACATGTACATCCCGCTGTATGACAAAGGTGTGCGATCAAAAAAAGCACGGAACATGGCATGCTATCCTCTAAGCCTTGTGCATCATAAAAATCCAGTCGGTGATGGGCCCGGGGGTGTACAAGGGCCTCATGTGCTCCCCCTAGACTTGTGCCAGCTGCTATAGTTATGGGAACACCTCTTCTTGCCCCAAGTCCACCTCCATGGTTGCCTGTTGCTTTTGAAGTTGCCATTCCTTGTACTCCAGGAGTGCATCAGAGAGGTCTTGGAAGAGGCGCTTGGGACTCCCCAACTCATCCTATGCCCACTTCAACACCCTCTTCTGAACTACTTTGGAAGATCCTTGTAGTGCTAGCTCCTATAGATCTGCAATGTCATCCTCCTCCATGCTTGCCATACGTCCTTCTCACCTTTCCTACCCTCTTTTGGCCCTCACGGGCGGAGGAGGCACCTCATGCATGTGAATGCTGGATTTGGCTACACACAAGAAATTGGGGGACAAGCTCCCCCTCCCTGTCCTTCATTAAATCCCATATGGTATTGTGTATAGTCCACAACCCATAAATCCCTAGCCTCATGAATGTTGTCAAGTCGTAGGTGTCAACGAAGGCACAAATCGACCTCGTTGACTAACTATGAATTAATTATCCATCCCTGGAACAGTGGAGTCAACTGCATAAGATGTTTCATCTAGCGAGTGGTATACTTGCACAAGATGATGAATACTGCCAGGGTGGCAAGGAGATCCACCATTTCCTCCAGGGTGTTCTCCACCGTGTGTACCACTACAATCGTTGAGATTGGCAGAGCTCCTTCGTCCAAATTTGCTCCCTAATACCACCATCTCCTCTACCATATGAAGGATTCTGACAATGGTATTGACATCTACTCCATGCTTGCTAGTAGAGAGAACTGGAACTTTTAGGAATAACAATCCATGTCGATTGCCACCAATCCCTCTTGTAATGTCAATAATGCAACCTTCAACTAATGCGTTGGACATAGTAGATACATGTTATCCGGGTTCACCAACAATTTCCCTGCTCGTGCCATTACTTCTTGTGTCACATCGAGCGTGCTTCCCTGCCCTAGCGGGTAAAGCAAGGGACTAATATGGTCTTCATAGTGGATCTTCCCCTTGGGAAACACACACACACACACACACACACACACACACACACACACACACACACACACACACACACACACACACATGAGCCCCTTCCTAGTAGTGCAACTCAAATGATTAGCCGTAGAAGAATGCTGAAACCAGAATTGGCCACTCAAAAGCTGTGGCCTACACCACCTAAAAAACATTTGCCCTTTCGATTAATTTACAGGTATTCTTCACATCGGTACTCATGATACTCCACTCTGTTTCTTACTAAAGCACAATCCATTGGTGGTGTCATGCCTATTGGTGATTATCTTGTTGAATCTCTACATGGAATCAGGCACACTAGAGTCTTAAACAACTCTTAAAAATGTAACAAGCACAGAATTTTCTTTTGAGAATTATAAAGTTGGCCATGACAGCTCGTGTGAACTCTTCCCACAAGTTTGTCAGAGTATAGCAAATCATCGTGTAGGATTGAATCAATATTATCTCTCCCAAATCACCTCCAATGAGTACTAGAATGCCTTTTGCATGACTTGAAGTAAAGCCCCAATGTACTACATGATGATGCAAATCATCAAGTAGGGGGTCAGATAAACACAGATCCTATCCATGGAGCTTAAATAGGATTCGGATATGTGGGATGCATCCTTCACCTAGATCCAGGTCTGGGAGTCTGGATCCTAGATTCAAATTCGTGGATCTGGCTCTTGGATCCAAAAATTCATGTATTTGGGAGCTCATCAGTGAATGTAGTTGAAATTCTACAGTCTAAAGAGATCAATATCAACTCTGGTAGCCTCGTACATTCTTCATGGGAATGTGGGAGCCTTCTCTCCACACTATTCTCAATAGCTACCAAACATTGCACAAGGTTGAATGCGAATGTGGCATGAACTTTTGCCAATCCGCAAAGTACCATTGTGATCTATGTGTCCATTCAAACATTCAATGTTTTGGATGATCATAAAGATTCTTTGGTCGTTTAAACATGGAATGAACGTAGGGAGACCAGACAATGCACTGACATATGTCGGTCACTAACTCCATGTCTTCCAACTAGAATGGATGCAACTGGCGCTTTCATATTGTACAACTATGGCTCAAAACCCAAACTCTAAAACCATAAGGGTTGCTACAAGGGAAGCGATGTCACACCATAAACCGGAAGCTGCACCTGTTTGATTTGCTGGTTGGAAATTGCTCTGTTCAAAGCCGAGGTACAAATTATAACAACAAGAATGTTACACACAAGACATGACTGGGGCCTCTCAGTCCCCTCCCAAGAATGATCCAGTTTCAGATTCGGGGATACATGGCAAGCCCAAGATCTTAGATCCGGATCCGTGGATCCAGGTCTGGATCTGAACTCTCAAATACTTCCTACAGATCTCAAGACTAATGTATATCCCTAGGCACTGCATGGCTAGTGGTCCCTCTGCGCACCCTCTTCAACTAGTGTATGGTGGTGGCACTCCAATGGCGACAGAGTGTTATAGAGGAAGGATGAGGGGCCACTTGTGGCTGCCCTGTGGTTGCCTTGTGTTTTATTGAGAAAGGTAGACTGCTAGGTTGATTCCACAGAACTAGAGGGCCAGAGTTTGGATGCAAATGTTGAGAAGCCTTTTTTTCTTCTATGCTAGTGGTATTTCCCTTGCATGATTCCACTCATGTGAACAATTCTCCTCCTTTGGTTCCAATTGTACAAATCACATTTCATTGAATGAGATTGACCTACCTACGTAACTTTCTAATTGAGGGAAGCAGTGGTACCACCTCCGTGATGACTTCTCATGAGTCATTCCAATAGCAAAAAGGATTGAAAGTTCTACTGTGAATCCTTAGATTCATGGTCCAAGAGTTCGTATTCTCAAAACCACAATCCTTTCAACGGAAGTGGTATGTCCTAATATCTGGAAACCTTCAACATGATGAAGATCAATGCTCTTTGCCCCTAAGATTCACAACAATTCTCGACCTTGGGCATGATGTATCCTGTCTTCTATGAGTTTCTTTTTTCAAAAGTAGCATGGAAAAAACAGAGGAAAAAATCCGAGAACAAGAGTGGACTATGCAACTTCTGTTTAACAAAAAGATGATATGCATAGTGGTCTTCCATGTCAACTTCTCAATGCTCTAGAGGTGATTTTATCTGATAATGCAAAATGTGCATTGGGATAGGATGGTTATTTGGTGATGTTTCTATGACAAGAACCAACGAGTCACAACATTTGTGAAACGTTATAAGAGTAGCCTATCGGATGTGCACCTCGTAGTGTTGTTCTTGCTCATTTTGTTTTGAGGCTTGGTTTGGAGACAAAATCAAGGTTGTTTGAAGGAAAATCCTCAATGAGAAAATTGTACATATATCAATATGTTTTACAACATTCTTGAAAACCTCTATAGTGACTAATCATAAGTAAAACTGAGAAAAATTTTAACACTATGAAATCCGTAGGTGTATAGGACTAGAAACGTGATCTAGGCCAATGCTAATGGCACCAGACGACACCAGTACAATCATCAAAACATCACTATTGAAAGACATATGTTGGAGGCTGGTTGATGTAAAGCAATTAATGACAACACAGTTGGAGAAATTGAGTGGTATCATGAAGCATGAACATGACCGATCTCAACATCAAGTGGTTATTGCTAATTGTAATACACAGATTTCTTATTCATGCAAATGGGTACTAACAAGCAAGATCACAAAAACCAACCTTTTCAGATTTTTTGGTCTCATCATGTGGCATGTCTTGCCAAAGAACCAGCGTAGGTGCTATTGCATCTTCAGGAGGTCATAAGAGTGTTTTCAAATGTGTTGCCTCACAATGCTGCTCCAACCAGAACCACTGATCATCAAATGGAACTCAATCTAGAGAGCCAACCAATAGTCAATAGGAGTTACCAGATGATACATTATGAGCTTTCCTAACTTGAGTCCCAAAAGGACAAGATGCTTACACATAGCTCCATCTGGCTATCCACACCATCACATGCTCAGCCCATCCTTTTTGTAAAGAATAGAAATGGGATAATGTGGATGGAAGTGGACCAGTCATTCCTCAACAACATTCTAGCTCAAAAAGGATATGGATATCGGTGATTGGTGAACATCGTCCAATGTTTTCAAAGTTCAAATTTTTAGGCTTCTGGAACTACTGGAAAGTATTCACAATGACCACATGCAAGTGTGAACCCCCTCATCTATCCCACTAATAATTAAAAATAGTGAAATTCAGGAGATGTTAGTGAAGAATTGTGTAACTCTTTGTGAACGAATTTGAACTAGATGAAATTTTGAGCTTTGGAAGATTTTGACTGGAAATTTCTTGCTTATGGATGTAACCCATTTAACAATAAGATACGATTTTCTGTAGGATAGAGGTGGTGAATAAACTGCCGTATTGCTTTGTGAAGATTTGCATGGGCTTGAGCTAAAATACACACTCCACAAGAAAAAAAACATCTCACAGATGAAAATGCATTCAAAGATTATGAATGTATGTGGGATTTTAGGGATGCATTACTTGGTGCGACCACAACATCATCGACAATTTCAGTCATGGAGTTCTTGAAGTCCAATTCAGACTACTTCATTCAACAATTCATTTCAATTCAAATTGAGCAGATTCCCACGGTTTTTAACGGGATATGATGGCCAGGATAACCACACATGAAGTCACTTAATCCCAAGTGGCATGGATCTACAGATGTTGCTATGATAGTTTTGAAACTATGACAAAGTTATGGTTTCACAAACAACGTGTATGAGAGCTATCCATTTGTCAAGACATAATGCCAATTGAAAAAACAACTTATATGAAAACTACAGGAGGAATTCTTAGAAAGAGTCATGCTTTGAAAGGAGTCTTGTAAGCACTTTATGCAAAGGCTAACACAAAAAGTCCAAGTATTTCATTTGGAACAAATTGGATGCATGAATCATAACTTATAGAGAAATCTAGAGTTTTTCTAATCTCACTAGGTGCAAACCAAAGCATGGAGATTTTTGTGATTGCTACTAGTGTCTGCCAGACCTAGTGGATTTTGTGACAGATGTACCTATAACGTTTGAGGGATTTACAACCATCGTTGTCGTTTTCAACTGCTTGACAAAGATGGTGCATCTTATCTTAGCAAAAAACTTAACAGAATCCATGGGAACATCATAGATGTTCGTGAGCCACAATCTATTGGCAACACAAAGTTTCCCTCAGCATCACAAGTGATCTGTTGGCTGGTTCACTTGTCATTTTTGTAAGAACTCATTATTGGTTAAACTCAATGATGTTCCATCCCCGTTTGCGAGGTGAAATAAACTATAACATGTAGACACTTGAATATCTTCTACATGCATTGTGCATGTCTTGGGGCATGAAGTGGGCCATCGTGCTATTGAAGGTCAAACATGCATGGAATTTGGTGGTCGTTATCGCAATGTGCAAAGTAGTTTTTAAAATCATTTACAAAAAATGCTATCAAGGACTCCCATCACACTCTAGGGCTACTTCAACATACCCACCATGAGTATCGAACAACAAAGCATGATGTACCCCGGTGATGCTTAAACTTGTGGTTTGAAATAGTTGATGGGCTGCTCATCTAATTGGATTCTTTTATGGTTTCACAGTAAATCATCAGATTTGTGCTTATGATGTCGTTGTCACTTTGGTTGTTTTGAAGGGATAGCGTAGGTCCTGCTTCAGTTTTTCTCTGACTTTGCTCTTTTGATTGGGTACATCCAATGATCAAACTTCGTGCATAAGCGTTGGACGATGCTTTGAATTTCATTACATCGATGTATTGCAAAACGATAAATCACAAATTTCATGCGATGGTCGACAAAAAAATGATGGTCTGCAATTTCACTTCTTGTAACGTCACAACCAATCATGTCACCATGCCTCACCTCGCCAACTTCTTCACCAAAGGTTTGGGGGAAGAGCATCAAGACGATGTCACACGAAAACTTAGTGGTCCAAAGCCATTAGCTCACCTTCCTCGTGGCCTCGGGTGTCCTTGCAAGAACATTCTTGTCCTCCCCTCCATTAGTAGCCCCTTGGGTGTCCATGGTACCCACTGAAAAGACCACTAATCTAGGGTTTGAAGGCACCTCCATTCATGAAATCTCCCGCGTAAGCAACAACATGTTGTCTAATGTGGTGCATTAGATGAAGAAGAAGAATATGAATCTAGTGCACATAAACAACTTGAATATGATGCCATGGCTGACAACGATGTTAGACGAGGTGGCTGTCATTTTTTACGACATTGATGTAATAGTGCATGCAATACTTTTCGAAGAAAACCGGGCCAAGTGTGATGCCACCAAGAAGCAGATCATCGTTTAGCTCATCGTTGATTTGGACGTCTATGACGATGACACCGCTAAGTCTGACATCACCCACTGCGATGTCGCTATACTACAACTCATGAAGTCCATGTCATTATTGTCCTCCTCAATAGCATAGAGCGGCAAAAGAGGATCCTACATGGGTTCGTTCAGCCTTGGTAATGTCCTTATTGTTTACACTGGTTTCATGCGTCACGGTAGATCAATCTTGAGGCCAACAGTTTTGCTACGTCATGCGTACCACACTCCATATGTGTTTGAGAAGCTATCAAAATGTACCATCATTGGTTGGTATAAGCCATGTTATGTTATGTTGAAGCCATGCTACGTTCTAGGGTTTGTCATTGGTGTTGAAGAGCCAAAGGAGGAAGGTGCAAATCGTATTCTGCACGTCCAAGGTAGCCGAGAGAAGGAAGGCTTCTTTGCCAACCACATCATCGTAAAAGGAGAGGTGTTACACGCACTTGAAGCAATGCGTGAGAAGAGGGTCCCACTTTGTAATGCCACGATCGAGGAGAAGGTCCACATGACCATGAGCGAGCGTGGCATGGATGACCTAGACGGCAAGCAGACGGTGGAATTGTTTGGCTGATGGGTAGCCACAAATGCGCATCGAGGTCAGCCGATTCACGATTGCTCATGATTACTCTCGTGACTTGAGGAATTACACAAAAGGTGGGTGATGTTTGCAATGCTAAACAGAAACAAAAAACGCACAGGCATCATTGTATCTGTATTATCTATTTTCTTCAAACACAATGTTCTAGATTTTCGCTTCAAACCTTCAATTCATGATCAGTCGCATTTTTTGAGGGGTTTTATAAATTTCCAGGTAGAAAACACCTCCCATTGGGCTCCATTCAGAGAATTGTTACTCGGGCAACCGTTGATGCATTTCACTCCATCCTCTGTTGCAATAATACAAGGGACTACATAATCGATGAATTTGACGTTCTGTAGTTAAAAGGCCTCCCACCAAGGACCTTACGACCGTCATAAGTGTTGTGCTTTGTGCCGTTCCTGTACAGTTTACTGTGACCACTCGGCCGTGTCCATACTCGTGCAGATCCCTGAGGCAGGCGGCCCTGGTGACACCGGCCCGGCGACAGGCGGCGGACTTCCCGTCTTGAGCTGACCGACCACTGTTCCAGAGCCCCAGATGTCACCGGGACTCCTTGCTGTGCCTTCTACGTCTTGCAGGCGCCTTTCCGCGGACTCGGCATGAGGCCCATTTGCATGTTTTTGCATTGTATACTCGCTGTCAGTCAATGGATGCATGCATGTGACCAGTCGCTGCGTCCGTCTTTTGATTCTGCACGTCTAGGTTCAGACGGCGTAGGATTTTGACATGTGTGCGCAGAGTTACGGCCAAAACAGTGGTTTTGGGCCGGTTTTAGGACAGCTCTTGGACTGCCGCGTGCGACACCCGCCGTGCGCCGCGGCAGGTGTTTATGCCGTGGACCTGTCAGTTGTCATCTCTCTCTGCATATGCTATATTGAAGCATTCTGACACTTTGACTTATGTCTCCTAGCCAAACCCTTGCCGTTGTGTGTACGACCTGTGACTGTCGTCACCGTCTGAC
>SZWC01020494.1:18212-30124 GCA_023375785.1 Penium margaritaceum
ACTCTCTCTCTCTCTCTCTCTCTCTCTCTCTCTGGTTCTTTTGCAATGTGCGAGCGCTGCAGCTGGACTACTTCCAGGTGGTGCTGCAGCCGTTTGCGTCGCAGGGGCTGGACGACATCATCGGGCAGCTGCGCGCCATGCTGCTCGACCGCACCATGCGCTGCGTGCATGCTGGAGGCGGCGGCGGCCTCGGCGGCGACCGCACCATGTCCGACGAGCACCGCAGCAGCAGCAGGCGGATGATGGCGGTGGGCGCGCTGCGCGGGGAGGAGGCAGCCGGGGAGGAGAGGGACGTGCCCACGCCTCACAGCCACGACCACCTCCGCGTGAGTCTGTGGTCTACGGGTTGCGCTTTGAGTTTGCTATGAAACGTAGGCAGAAATAGGGACTGAATCCTTTCGTGCTGCAGTCGTCAATGACAGCGCGAGCAGGGCATGCCGGGAGAATCTGGGTGATGTGGTGCTGCGAGGTTGATTTGGACTGGCTCTGCAGCTTCTGAACTGCGCTCCGCACAACTCTGGGACCTTGTGGGCTCGCTGGCCCTGATGTATGCTGGAAGTTGGTTTCTTTTCATTCTTGCCTGCCTCTTCTGTTTGGCATAACGGGGGTGGGACGCTTTCGGCCGCCTGTGCTGTGTCTCCGAACCACGACGTCAGCATCTTGCAAAGGCGCAATGACAAGGGCACCGTTGCATGTCATGCTTTGGCTTGCGGTGGTTGTTCATGGCTGCAAAGCAATTTGTAGCGGCCCTGAAGTCTTCGTGGCATGTTGGCGCAGGCTTTGCAGTGCTCACGAGCATGGATCAGCGGGCCTGCGGTTGTGAGATAGTGACCTTTGGACCCTGAAGCATTGGATTCGGGTTTGGGGCTTTGTTGATTGGAGACGCTGTGGCCTAGGGAAGTCTAGCGTGGGATCAGGGTGTGCCAATTGGCCTCTCACCTCTTTTCTCTCTTGTCCTACTCTGCTCCCACCCCGCGCTCCCCCTCCGCTGGCCCTGTCCCCTGATCGTCTCCCAGAGCATCGCGGAGAGTTTGAGCGCTGATCTGCTTCCCAACGAGCTGCGGCGCACGCGCGTCAACGTGCTGTGCTTTGGCGGCAGCAGCATCCAATCCTACCTCAACGGCGCGGCAGCCGCGTCTGCAGCAGGCACGGACACCGGCTCGAACCTCACTGGCGACACATTTTCGGACACTTCGTCTGTGCACAGCCGCTCCAGCGCCACCTCCAACTCATCGTCGTCTCGCGTCTATTCCGCCGTGTACAACGTGCCTGAGTCTGGCGCCCGTGGAAGGCCTGCTGGGCCTGGTGGTGGGTACCCCGGCGCGGGGTACGGAGGGGCGAGTCCAGGTGCCGGTGCATATGAGAGGATGGTGAGCGAGCGATCAAGAGGCGGGGAGGGCGGAGGCCCCTCAACGCACCCTCGGTATCCCATGGTGACTGTAGAGAAGAGCGGGAACGTGGCGGCAGGCGGAGAGGGCCGGCCAAGGGCTGCATGGGCTGGTATGGCTGGGGTGGGGGCAGAAGGGGAGCCCGGCGGAGGCATGGACGCTGGCCCTGTTCCGCAACGGCGCGGGGGTGCACAGCTCAATCGCATCCCAGCAAGCAATTCAAGGCATCGATAAGAAATGTTGTATGCGACTGGCTTCCTCAAAATGGTGTGGACTGATGCAGAGTAGGATATGAGCGAGTACTTGTGTGCAGCACAATTGTGTTACCTTGAAGAGTGTTCGTTCTGCTTTCGCTATGACTCTGGAAGAAACTATTCATGATTTGATTCTATTACCGAGGAGTTGTACATGATCGCCACTTGCAAGGGGGCTGGGAGACCAATGCCTCTACATGGGATGGGTATGTGGCAGAGTTGGTGTTGTGCATGCTTGTGCACGTAGATGGAGGATGAGTTTAGTAGACACAGGTTGTAAACGTGGTAACAAGAGGTCCTTTTACAGTAGCAGAATTGCTCATTTGAGGGAAGAGGACCATTGCATGAACGATGCTAGGCAAGAAGTTCCAGGTGCGGGAGTTTTGTTCCCATTGGGATATCTGCATGCACTTGTAGTCCTGCCACGCCTCCATTCCAGAGGCTAGTGGCATAGACAGGTGTGAGGTCAAACGTGCATAGTGGTGTAAGCGACAGTGATGCACTGACACATAGATGCCTTATGTCTCTACAACCAGATGCAAACAATCAGTAGAAGCGAACTGTGGCTGAACCATGTTGACTCAGCTCAGTGATCACAATCACAGCACGCATAGGGCCGATGGCGGTATTATTGTTGTGATTTGTGACGTTCCTGTCCACCTATACAGATTACTCTGACCACTCGGCCGTGTCCATGCTCGTGCAGATCCCTGATGCGGACCCTGGTGCGTACCGGGGTACCGGTGCGTCATCTGGTGGCGGACTACCAGCTTGGAGCTGACCGACGACCGTTCCAGAGCTTAGGACGCTACCCGGGACCTCCTGTAGTTTTTCTGCAGCACACAGGAGTTTATCGGTGGACTGGCCGTAGGCCCGATTTGCATGTTTTTGCATTGTGTCTCCACCATTTGATGCCGGATGCATGCATGTGACCAGTCGTAGCGTCCGGCTTGTGATCTTGCACGCCTAGGTTCAGACGGCGTAGCGTTCTGACATGTGTGCGCAGAGTTACGGCCAAAACAATGGTTTTGGGTCTGTTTTAGGACAGATCTTGCACTACCGCATGCGACACCCGCCGTGCGCCGCGGCATGTACTTATGCCATGGACCTGTCATTTGTTATCTCTCTCTGCAAATGCTATTGAAGCATTCTGACACTTTGCCTTGTGTCTCCTAGCCAGACCCTTGCCGTCGTGTGCACGACTTGTGACTGTCGTCACCGTTCGACCAGGCACTGACGCCTAGTCGACGGATGCGTCACTAGGAAGCTTCTACGCACTTTCTCTTGGTATCAGAGCATTGAGACAGTTCTCACCGAGCTGCGCAGCAGAGACGCAGCAGACCAGCAACAGTGAGAGTCACCGTTGCAGCAGATCCATAGGGACCCATCGACGACAGCCAATCGCCATCGACGTAGCTCACCATCACCACGTGAGACTGCATCAGCAGCAGCCGCTAGCGGCAGCAGGTGACAGCTGCAGTAGGTGCGAACAGCTGCCGACATTGGCACATGCAGTAGTAGTAGCATTGAGCTGCAGCAGGAGTAGTGCAGGAGTGCAACAGCGTAGCAGCAGCGGTAGCAGCAGCTCGCGACGGCAGCAGCACAGTAGTAGCGGCAGCAGCACAACAGTAGCGGCAGCAGCAGCGGCGGCAGCAGTAGCGCAACAGCAGTGGCGACAGCAACACAGTAGCAGCACAACAGCAACGGCAGTAGCAGCGGCGGCAGCAGCGCGCGGTGGCGGCAACAGCGCGCACCAGCTACAGCGCGCAGCAGCAGCAGCAGCGCGCCGCTACTGCTACAGCTGCGCACGCGGCCGCCAGGCGTCGTCAGCTACAGCAGCAGCCGCGCGGCTGCTGCTGTAGCTGACGACGCAACAGTAGCAGTAGCTGAGCGGAAGCTGCTGCGTAGCTTCCGCGTAGCTTACGCGCGTCTGTTGCGAAGCGAATGCCTGCTCGCGCAGCAAACGCGAGGATTGACACAAAAAAAGGAAGGGGAGGGGAGCTGACATCAGCATTTTCCTTGCTGACGTCATCAGGTCACGCTGACGTCAGCAACTTCCTGCTGACATCAGCACTTTCCTTGGTGAAGTTTTTGGTCGGAAAGTCAAAAGTTGCAAGCGTTTCAAATACTCGAGAAACACTGATGTTTCCGCAATTTGACCACGTTGATGTATCGGCCCATAATGAGCGGCGACATGGCTCCGTCTGGCGACAGGGGAAAAAGGGTACTAGATCCTTCTTCTTCCTCCTCAGGGTTTATGAGCCCACGTTCGCAGGCTATTGGGGACCTCCGGAGCCGACAGGATGAGATGCGTCGCCTACACCGGAAGCAGACTGACGCCATCCGTACACTCACCGAGCTTCTTCGGAGCCATTCCACGACCCCACGACAGACCTCTGAGGGAGCAGCCGGGGCCACACCTTCTACACAACAGTCAACTCCAGCACGGAGACAGGAGCTGGAGTCGACTTGCCGCCTCTTGATCCTTGGGACGAGGATCCAGAGATGCCAGGCATGGAGGACGATTCCCCCGAGCGCGAGATTCGTATGCTTCAGGAGCGCCCCGCCAGCTTCATATGAGCTCTCGGCCCCCACACACATCTCGTTTTCCCGAGATTCGATCGTCGCCTGACCTCCACCCGAGCGACTTCCCTCTTCCCGGTGTCTTTCCCATCCCTCGTCCTTCCCAGCCTGTGGTTGCTCTCCCTACGGAGCGGCAACCCAAGGACTTCGAGACACCGCCCCACCGGTATTTTAGCGAGGACGGCTAGAGGCTAGTAATAAATGGCAAACCTCCTGTCTTGTAAAAAGAAATGTGTCCAATGATTGCCGATCTAAATAGCTCACAATGCCATGGACACAGATTCTAGAGATCATAAAGTCTGACGAGTGATATGAAGATGACTAACTGGCGATATTTCTGTGTGTAACTGAGGGAATTAAAAAGTTGTAGAATGGTACCAGCAATATTTGACGGAGAGGGACCTCATATTTTTGTAAGTAATGAGATGGTTTGGAGTGTGGTTTATATGTTAACTAGGTGTATTGAAGAAACACCCGTTGAAATTAGATTGCATGTGTATAGACTTCATGAACCTCTCCAACCGCAAATTGGAGATCAACCATGAAAACGGTCACCACCAAACATTGTAGCTATTTTTCAGCAACGTCGTCCGACTACACGGTGTCTCCTCTTCCATCACCAGTGAAAAAATATAGCAATTACCCATAGATTTTGACGTGATCTCGTGACTCACTATTGTAATCAGATCCATCTATTAACCGCCTTCCATCCTCAAACTGACAAGCAGATGGAGCGAGCCAATCAAGCCCTCAATCAACTGTTCTGAACCATATAAAAGCCACATGTTACTGACTGGATAGGCAAGATACCGACCGTCTAGCTCGCATACAAATACCCACCCTTTGCACCACGGGATAAAGTACCTTCCAAGGTGATTTCCAACAAATACGGGCTTGCTAAATTTGAGCAACACACCAACGGTAAACATCTAGCGACGAGCTTTCTGGAGCATTCGAGATGAGACATGTCAAGCACTTGTGAAAACAAAAAGCGATGATGAATCGAGTTGCTGAAAAACATCGCACGAAAATGGAGCTCCAAGTTGGTGACCACGTCCTATGTAGTACATTAAACGTCAAGCTCCCACAGGGCTACATGAAGCTGAAGCCAAAGTGGCTACGCTTGTTCGTCAGCGGGGAGATGCCAACAACTGTCGTCAGCAAGCTTGTCCAACCTGAAAACTTGGCTATGTACCTTTTGCTCCACATTAGCCGATTGAAACTCTGTCGAGACCCAAGCACGTTCTTTCCCGGCCATGACGTGCATCCACCACCACTTGTAGAAGCGGACCGGGGCATGGAGCACGAAGTGGAGGACATCCTTTGAAACCAAAGATGAGGCAAAGTAACAAATTATCTTGTCAAGTCAAAGGGTTACGAAGATTGCATGAAAACTGGGAGCCCTACGACAATCAACAGGTTGACATCGATTGTGATTGGTGTTGAATCATCACTAATGACGCGCCTTGACATCGCGATTGAAAGGGGCAGAAGTGTTACGTCCCTGATGTACACGTGTCCCTGAACTGCGTGTGTGAGAATTTCTGTCCTTGCAGTGAATACCCACTACGCAACGACTTTTGAGTTCTTATGTTGTTCAACCATGGGCATTATGGCCAGTTGCCTCGACCTCCTAAATTCCGTTCCACAAGGTTCTGACAGGTTTGACCTCCTACCAAAACGCTCGGTAGGAGTATCGTGAACCGTATGGAACCTTTGATATCATTCGGCGGACTTCTCAATGGAGCTGGCCTTTTATGAAGACGTGCCTCGACATTATTGAAACCCCCTGAATTCTCGGCGTAGTTTCTTGAAGTTATTATTCACGACACATTATTGCACGTTTCACTTGATTCAAGGGCCCAAGGTATCAAGTATGCCTTATTCATGTTTTCAGACTTAGAAACATTTGTTTCAACTGTTCTGACAATTTTCATCGAAACACACTTGATTTCGATTTCAAATGATTCAATTTTACCATTTCTCCAAGTTTCATTTTATTCCGTACTTCTTTTTTCTGTTTACCCTGTGCATCCAGCTAGGTGACATAGGAATCGGGTGGGGGGGGGGGGTGACCATATACCCATCGATTTCTCGATAGATCCCCCATATCCAGGTATCGTTCTTTAACAACCCCATATCCATACGGCGAACACTTTTTGTCTCCCATACCACGTGATCGGTGTTTTTCACCCCCATGTCCAGGTTCTGCGGAAAATGAACGCTATATCCAGTACTTTTTATTTTAACAACGATATATCCACACCGAATTCGACACTTCTATAGACTTGTCGCAAACGGAACCGAGCCGTATTGGGGGTTATACAGTGCGCCGGCAACAGATTGCAATTTCACCTGAAAAGTAAACGACAATGGTACAGTCGAATTCGTCCGAAAAAAGACAAAGCCGTCCACTGTACTCGCGAGACGTACTGACAGCATCCTGGTGGGGGGGGGGGGGGGGGTTTGTATTGCATATGGAATTATACTTTGGCTCGCCTCGATGCGAACCCACTTGTCCATGCCGTCAAACTTAGCAATGACATTGACATGAACGCCGAATACGGTCGAATATGAAACTGTTGACGAACGCCGCTGACAAGCGCGATTGGTCCTTTCATCGTCCACCCCTGACTACCGTGATTGGTCGTTCCATGAGCAACTGCCAAGCACATGACGGTTTGCTACGTACTCTTGCTGACTGCGTGCAACGACCCTAGTTGAACTTAAAAACCCACCGTTTTCACGGACGTTTTAGCGGTTGTTCGTGTTACTACCGCGATAGGGCACCACTTGTGGACGTTGGACTTGGACCGGATGGACGTAGAGCGGGCACTGCCACCGATGCTCGGTTGGGGTAACATCGAACACCCTTGACGTGGTCCATGGGGTGAGGACATTCCCGTTCCACCCAAACCAACATGTGACGCGTCCGAGGCTGCATGGCGGCAAGTGAAGGCTTAGTGGGACGCCATGTATGACCATGCGCTGCCGAGTCCTCACAGCATGTCTTGGATTTTGGGTATGCGGGCTCCGACTAGTCGCCCTGTGTACGCCAAAAGTGATTGGCAGCCGTGGGTGCAGATGCATCCCATGACGTTCTCGCGTCTTTGACCCCATGGTTATTTCGTTATAAATCATTTCACTTTTAGTACTGGATACCCAATATTCTTCACTGCCTATCTTTAACGCACTTGTGTGTAGCATATGTGTAGGGTGAAGTTGACAAAGTTCTGTACTATTGTACTGGATACACAATTAATATTTAGGGGGGTTTAATAACAACATCCCCATGGCACCAAACACTCACACTAGCAAATAGTTTAGGAGGCAAGGCTGTTGGCAAAGTTCATTGTGTGAATGACTTGCACATATGGCATTCATAATGGCTTTCCAACGTCCTCCTCCAGAGCACCTGCATTACACAACCTCCCATGAAAGGACCGGGCAGTCCACTGACCAACCATCGCTGCACCATAGGTGGCAAAGAATAGATCCAGACCATGATCTCACAGGCAGGACACAAGTTTCCAGTAACACAGCAACCATGAGGGTTGCAGTCCACAAATTCCAACTCCTCTTCTGTGTCCAATGACGTAGAGCCTGCGCCCTCTATGTCACAGTCCTCTACGTTGTAAAAGACTTCTTCCAACTCCTCCTCACATGCGCTGTCCGCATTATTCCACGCTCTATGTTCACAAGGACACATATACATCTTCACAATGTGCACTGGTCGTGGTGTCGAATCGAACCACTTCATGATGATATATGTCACACCTGCTCTAGCAAGGAATGAAGTAAAACAATCCATGGCTGTCTGTGTGTGTGTGAAAGCTTATTCAGTGAAGATAAGATGCAATGAAGAGAATGAACCACAGGACAATGCTTCCCCTTTATACAACGTTTTGGCAAGACACACTACTTGAATTTGTACTGCTGAATTCCGTGTTACACCAATTGCATTCACTGAATTCTTTGCATTCACATAACCCTGGGTTTAACGCTTGTTCACATCACAAGATGGATGGACTGTAAAATTTATTTCATAACTCGCTACAACTGTATGGCGTTCTGCAATCTATGAGACCCACTCTACCCCAAAAGCACTACACCCTCACTACAGCTACCCCTGCAACACTCCGCCGTCAGACACGACTGGTACTCTGGCAACCCTTGTAGTCCCAGTGGTGGTGGTAAGGAACCAAACTCCTCTGCTAGTCCTCACCACACATGCTCCCACCTGGTTCCTCCATGGTGTGACCTGCAACAGAGACATGGCAAGTTTAAAGGATGAATGAAAAAATTTGCACCAGTGATAAGTGGACAGCAGGAAACAGCACATGAACGTGAAAGAGCATACTTACACTTCAGAACACATCGGGGTCGTCATCCCACTCCTCTGCGCACTCCTCCCAACCATCCATGACGCAGGCCTGTTGTTATTCACGGACTGTTCTGGCCTCCCACTCCCTTTGCTGCTGCGGGTCAGCGAATTCGTCGCCGTCCTCGGCCTCCTCCTCATCTGAGTCACTAAGGACGTGCCGTTCAGGGTCGTAGATCTCCTCTTGCGTAGAGTCGTAGCCTGCCGCCTCAGGGTCGTACTCAACGTCGTCAGTTGCGGCACCCGCTGCTCCTGATGCCCTTGCTGTTGCTGCAACTACTGCAGATGCTGCAGCAACAACTCTGTTTGCAGTTTCAATGGTGCTCCTACGCCCCGCCTGCCCCGCCCATCCCCAGCTTGGGCCAATGCCCAGCACGCTGGTCCCTGGACTGTCGTCGGAAAGTAGGACAATAGTTTCTGCTGCAGTCCCTGCACGTCCTGGTCTTGCTGGGGTGGTGCGGGGGGCACCACTGCCGTCAGTCGCAACTGCTGCTCCAGTTGCTGCACCTTCGTTTTCCCCTTGGGTCTCCGCAGGAGGCCACCTACCAGCATTCGCCTCTGCCCTGACGGCATCGTCAGCGCGCTGTAGTCGGCGTTTCAGAGCATTGGTCGCAGCCTCAGCAGCTGGAGCCACAGCTGGCTCGTTCGTACACTTCTTATTAGTGTGTCCCTTGTGTCCGCAACGCGGGCAGATGTAATTTTTCCGCCGCTTGTCCTCGCGGTCCCACCGTGCACTCTTCGGCCGCCCTGCTCCACGTTTAGGTCCTGGCTGCTGCCACAGCACACCATCCGGGACTTTCAGGGAAGCAGAGTTCACGCCTGCCATGGGGAAGTTGTACGTTCGTCTGTATGCCATGCGTGTGAGTCCAACGTCGCACAATGCCTCGGCTTGCTCCCCACGGCCGATGACGAAAGCGCACGCATGCGCACAGGGCTGCCCCCACTCCTTCCAGGCACCGCAAGTGCACGTGCGGTCCCGCACGTTCACCATGCGGGTTCTATTGCTTGGCCCCGTCACGCTGCAACTCTGGGGCCCTTCCTCCACGACGTCCTAGGTGTGCGCCAGGACACTGCTGTTGAGAAGGCGCTTAGCCGGTGTAGGCGCGAGTTGACCTTCACATGACTTGTTGGACCGGCGCCTGTCTGCAAGCAAGCGCTGGACCCAACTGTACAGAGACACAAAGCAGTAGAAGGGCAACACTTTCCTGCACTCAACGATGCGGGCGTTCAACGACTCCGCCGCGTTCAACGTAGTGTGTCCACCACGGCCGAGAGGACAGTACAGCCTCGCCCAGTGCTCCCTCGGAATGCCGCCCACGCCGTCTGGCTTGTTCCGGCGAAATCAGGAGCACCTGAGCACGTTGCTCATGCTCCAAGTGCTCGTCGTACACGAGGTTTCGGGTGGATGGGGTTTGGGGGACGAGACCTGGCTCGTTGAGCTGCGGGCGTGAGAGACCACGAGGTTCAGAAACCGCAGTAGCGTCTCCTGACCTACGCCTACGGGACGCAGCCCAGTGCAACTGGGCAGCCATCTTGGATGACCTGGGTACACTACATGTAAAATTGAAAATAAATACACTAGATATCCAGACTCACCGGGCTCAGAGGCGTCCTCAAGCGCTTCCATGGCGCACGGCAGCTGAGCGTGGTGGCTGTCTGACAAGCATTTCGGGGCCTTGGGCCCGAGTGTCGAGAGCGCTCGTGAGTAGGCTCGAGTGCGTGACCACCGGACATCGTGGACACGACGCTGGACCGCGATGCACTCCACGCCCCTCGTTGACGCGACGTCTGCATGCATGCGGAAATAGACATCGAGGCACGGCTTCGCTGGGTTTGACCGCCCCTTACATGCCCGTGGACCGACTCGGTGTGTCTCATTGCATTGTCTCGAGACGGTGCATGGAACGTCGACAAAACGACGACTTTTGCGGGTTCACCGGCTCGCGGTTGCTGACTGCGACGGCCAGCTGGTTGACTAGGCGACTTCACCTAGCCCGTTGTAACTGCCGATAGGTAGGATTCATTTTGTCAAAGGACAATCGGTCCCTGCTGAATACCGGATACACGCAGAGGAAGTCCGACGTCTTTTCTTTGTAAAAATGAAATCCCCCCATATACCTCAGGCCGTTCAGGGGGGTCGCTGACATTTTACACCATGCACCCGACACTATTGGACGGTCTCAGTTTTCAGCACTGAAAGCGCGATGATCCGTAACCGGGTGTTTACGAACAACGGACACAAAGGTTTTGCAGATTTTTGACATATTAATTTTAACCAAAAATTAAACACCCCATGTCCACCTATTTCAAAAAACAACGCCATACCGGTATGGCGTGAAAAAAAAACCGATGTGGACATGGCGCTGTAAACGACACGAACACTGGAAATGGGGTTCTTTATATTTAACTATGTGGATATGGGGGATGTAAAATTCCGCACTTGGATATGGGGGGGTCCGCCCTTCGGGAATGTGGATATTAGAGCTCTTTCGCCCAATAGGAATTGGGTTGGGCGGATGTGGATGATTCTTCAGTTCGTGCATACGTCTGTTCTTCTGAGCCTTACACGGATGTATTAGCTATTTAGTGACCGGAAAATCTATCCCTCGGTGAAATGTGTGCAGACGCGGCCTTTCGGGAGTTGAACTTCCTCCCTTTTCTTTCGTCCGAAAACACAAAATGGTGAGGGACCCAGAGGCCAGCTTCGCGTTTCGCATTCCCACGCCAACTGCGGCCAACGCCTTAGCGCCTCCGTACAAACCAGTTAGCCCTAGGCCTACCGCCGTCGGGTCTGGTGCAGCCATGGATACTTGGAGTGGTGCACCAGCAAGCAATGCAGGTGGCAAGAGGAAGAGGAAGCGGAAGATGGAGATTGCCGCAGAAGCTGTCGAGAAGCCTACGCTTGCTCCCCACCTGCAGCAGCAGAAACAGCAGAAGCAGAAGCAGAAGCAGAAGCAGCAGAAGCAGAAGCATCATCATCAGCAGCAGCAGCATCAGCAGCAGCAGCAGCAGCAGCAGCAGCAGCAGCAGCAGAAGCAGGAGCAACAGCAACAGCATCAGCAGCAGCAGCAGCAGCAACAGCAGCCGCAGAATAGGAAGAAGCAGCGGCAGAAGCAGGTGCAAGGGCAGGGGAAGGAAGAGCAGGCTTCGAGGACCAAAGGAGAGCTAGCAAGTGAGGCTGGGCGTGCAGCAGTGGCGGTTGCTCCCAACAAGGACGCGGAGAAAGGAGGAGCTGCAGTAGAGCCAGGAAGCAACTGGGCCAAGCTGCAAGCCGTGAGTGATGTGGTGTGCTGTGGGGGTGGGGGT
>SZWC01020495.1:7967-23456 GCA_023375785.1 Penium margaritaceum
AAATATATAAAAGGACAAATATATCAAATGAAGAATATAAAAATGACGGATATATAACATGAAAGACATAAAATGAAAAATGTCTAGAATGACAGGTATATAAAATGACAAATATAGAACACGACAAATATGTAAAATGACAAATATATGAGATGATACATATATAAAATGACAAATATGTAAAATGAAAATATATGCAAAATGACAAACATATAGAATGACAAATATGCAGTATGAGAAAAATGTTGAATGACACATAATATATTGAATTACAACTATATGAAGAGGCAAACATTTACAGTTACAAATATGTGAAATGACAAGTTTATAATGTGACAAATATGTAAAATTGCAAATAAACGAAAAGAAAAAATATGTGAAATGACAGTTATGTAAAATGAAAAATATTTGAAAGACAAATATATACAATAAAAAATATTTTAAATGATAGATGTATAAAATGACAAGTATATCGAATTGCGAAGATGTTGAATTACCAATATATAGAAGTCTAAATTTATAAAATGAGAAATATGTCAAATTGCAACCTGCATGAACGGAAAAATATATACATTGACAAATATGTAAAATGACAGTTATGTAAAATGACGAAAATATAAAATGACAAGTATTAGATATGACAAATATGTACAATGACAAATATATGAAATAACGAATATGAAAAATGGAAATATGTGGAATGAAAAATATTTAAAATTACAAACATATAAAAAGACAAATGTACAAGATAAAAAATATGTAAACCGACAAATCTGCCAAATGATAAACATGGATAAGGACAAATTTATACGATGACACATCTAAAATGACAAGTATGTAGAATGAAACGTACATGAGTGAAAAGTATTTAAAATTCCGAAGAATTGAAATTACAATCATGGAAAATGAAAAATCATTAAAATGACAAACCATCAAACTGACAAATTTTAAAAATGACATGTAATCTAAAATGATAAATGTTGGACATATGCAAAAAATATAAAATTGCAAATATGTAAAATGGAAAATATGCAAGAATGACAAATATGTAAATTGACAAATATGAAAAATTACGCTTATTGAAAATGAAAAATATGTAAAATTACAATTATAAAATGAGAACTATGTAAATGGACAAATATTGGATATGCCAAATACATAAAATGACAAGTATGGAACATGCAAAATATATTAAACTACAAATATATAACATGACAAATGTACAGAATGACAGGTATATCATTTGACATATATGTTAAATGACAAACATGTACATTGACAAATATATAAGTAGACAAAAACATGTATAATGAATATTATGTATTATTACCAGTTTATCAAGTGACAAATTTGTAAAATGATAAATATATAAAATGAACAATACATAAAAAAAGTATATAAAATGATAAATATATAAAATGACAAATACAAAATTACAAAAATATAACATGACAGAGGTACAAAATGACATGTAAATTGACAAATGTAGAAAATGAAATATGTAAAGTGAAACATGCACCAAATGAAAACCATATAAGATGATAAAGATGTAACTTGGAAAGTATGTGAAATGACAAACGTATCGAATGAGAAATATGTAAAGTGACAAATATAGGAAAAAAAAACTATATAAAATGTCAAATATGTAAAATGATGAACATGTAAAATGAAAAAAATAAAATGACAAATATATAACAAGGCCAAGACAACTCGAAGCAAGCCCACGACAACTTGACCAAGCTCAAAACAACTGGAGCATGCCCAAGAAAACTGGAGCAAGGCCAAGAGATATGGAGCAAGCCCAAGACAACTGGAGCAATCCCAAAACAAATGGAGCAAAGCCAAGACAAGTGGAGCAAGGCCAAGAAAACCGGAGCAAGCCCAAGACAACTAGAGCAAGCTCAATACAACTGGAGCAAGCCCGAGAAAACTGGAGCAAAGCCAAGACAAGTGGAGCAAGGCCAAGAAAACCGGAGCAAGCCCAAGACAACTAGAGCAAGCTCAATACAACTGGAGCAAGCCCTAGACAACTGGAGGAAGTCCAAGATAGCTGGAGCAAGGTGAAGACAACTGGAGTAAGCCAAAGACAAATAGAACAAGCCAAAGATAATTGGAGCAAGGCCGAGACACCTGGAGCAAGCCCAACATAACAGGAGCAAGCCTGATACAATTCGAGCAAGGCCAAGACAACTGGTGCAAGCCCAAGACAACTAAAGCAACCGAAGACAACTGGAGTAAGCCCAAGATAACTGGATTAAGCCAAAGACAATTGGACCAAGCCCATGACAACTCGAGCCAGGCCAAGAGAACTGGAGCTAGGCCAAGACAACTGGAGCAAGCTCGAGACAACTAAAAGAAGCCCAAGACATCTCATGGACGTCCAAGACAACTGGAGCAAGGCCAAGACAATTGGAGCAAGCCCAAGACATCTGGAGCAAGGACAATACAATTGGAGCAAGCCCAAGCCAACTTGAGCAAACACAAGAAAACTGAAGCAAGGCCAAGAATACTGGAGCAAGCCCAAGATTCCTGGAGCAAGCCGAAAACAACTGGAGCAAGGCCAAGAAAACTGGAGCAAGGCCAAGACAACTGGAGCAAGTACAAAACAACTGGAGAAAGCCAAAGACAAAGGGAGCAAGGCCAAAACAACTGGAGAAAGCCAAAGACAATGGGAGCAAGGCCAAAACAACTGGAGAAAGCCCAAGACAACTGAAGTAAGCCAAAGACCATTGGAGCAAGCCCATGACAACAGGAGCAAGCCCAAGACATCTGGAGCACGGCCAAGCCAACTGGAGCAAGGCCGAGACAATTGGAGCAAGGCCAAGACAGATGGAGCAAGTCCAAGACAACTGGAGCAAGGACAAGAAAACTGGAGCAAGCCCAAGACATCTGGAGCAAGGCCAAGCCAACTGGAGGAGGGCCAAGACAACTGGAACAAGCCCAAGACACCTGGAGTAAGCTTAAAACACCTGTGGCAAGGGCAAGCCAACTGGAGCAAGGCCGAGACACCTGGAGCAAGCCCAAGCCAACTGGAGGAGGGCCAAGACAACTGGAACAAGCCCAAGACACCTGGAGTAAGCTTAAAACACCTGTGGCAAGGGCAAGCCAACTGGAGCAAGGCCGAGACACCTGGAGCAAGCCCAAGCCAACTGGAGGAGGGCCAAGACAACTGGAACAAGCCCAAGACACCTGGAGTAAGCTTAAAACACCTGTGGCAAGGGCAAGCCAACTGGAGCAAGGCCGAGACACCTGGAGCAAGCCCAAGCCAACTGGAGGAGGGCCAAGACAACTGGAACAAGCCCAAGACACCTGGAGTAAGCTTAAAACACCTGTGGCAAGGGCAAGCCAACTGGAGCAAGGCCGAGACACCTGGAGCAAGCCCAAGCCAACTGGAGGAGGGCCAAGACAACTGGAACAAGCCCAAGACACCTGGAGTAAGCTTAAAACACCTGTGGCAAGGGCAAGCCAACTGGAGCAAGGCCGAGACACCTGGAGCAAGCCCAAGCCAACTGGAGGAGGGCCAAGACAACTGGAACAAGCCCAAGACACCTGGAGTAAGCTTAAAACACCTGTGGCAAGGGCAAGCCAACTGGAGCAAGGCCGAGACACCTGGAGCAAGCCCAAGCCAACTGGAGGAGGGCCAAGACAACTGGAACAAGCCCAAGACACCTGGAGTAAGCTTAAAACACCTGTGGCAAGGGCAAGCCAACTGGAGCAAGGCCGAGACACCTGGAGCAAGCCCAAGCCAACTGGAGGAGGGCCAAGACAACTGGAACAAGCCCAAGACACCTGGAGTAAGCTTAAAACACCTGTGGCAAGGGCAAGCCAACTGGAGCAAGGCCGAGACACCTGGAGCAAGCCCAAGCCAACTGGAGGAGGGCCAAGACAACTGGAACAAGCCCAAGACACCTGGAGTAAGCTTAAAACACCTGTGGCAAGGGCAAGCCAACTGGAGCAAGGCCGAGACACCTGGAGCAAGCCCAAGCCAACTGGAGGAGGGCCAAGACAACTGGAACAAGCCCAAGACACCTGGAGTAAGCTTAAAACACCTGTGGCAAGGGCAAGCCAACTGGAGCAAGGCCGAGACACCTGGAGCAAGCCCAAGCCAACTGGAGGAGGGCCAAGACAACTGGAACAAGCCCAAGACACCTGGAGTAAGCTTAAAACACCTGTGGCAAGGGCAAGCCAACTGGAGCAAGGCCGAGACACCTGGAGCAAGCCCAAGCCAACTGGAGGAGGGCCAAGACAACTGGAACAAGCCCAAGACACCTGGAGTAAGCTTAAAACACCTGTGGCAAGGGCAAGCCAACTGGAGCAAGGCCGAGACACCTGGAGCAAGCCCAAGCCAACTGGAGGAGGGCCAAGACAACTGGAACAAGCCCAAGACACCTGGAGTAAGCTTAAAACACCTGTGGCAAGGGCAAGCCAACTGGAGCAAGGCCGAGACACCTGGAGCAAGCCCAAGCCAACTGGAGGAGGGCCAAGACAACTGGAACAAGCCCAAGACACCTGGAGTAAGCTTAAAACACCTGTGGCAAGGGCAAGCCAACTGGAGCAAGGCCGAGACACCTGGAGCAAGCCCAAGCCAACTGGAGGAGGGCCAAGACAACTGGAACAAGCCCAAGACACCTGGAGTAAGCTTAAAACACCTGTGGCAAGGGCAAGCCAACTGGAGCAAGGCCGAGACACCTGGAGCAAGCCCAAGCCAACTGGAGGAGGGCCAAGACAACTGGAACAAGCCCAAGACACCTGGAGTAAGCTTAAAACACCTGTGGCAAGGGCAAGCCAACTGGAGCAAGGCCGAGACACCTGGAGCAAGCCCAAGCCAACTGGAGGAGGGCCAAGACAACTGGAACAAGCCCAAGACACCTGGAGTAAGCTTAAAACACCTGTGGCAAGGGCAAGCCAACTGGAGCAAGGCCGAGACACCTGGAGCAAGCCCAAGCCAACTGGAGGAGGGCCAAGACAACTGGAACAAGCCCAAGACACCTGGAGTAAGCTTAAAACACCTGTGGCAAGGGCAAGCCAACTGGAGCAAGGCCGAGACACCTGGAGCAAGCCCAAGCCAACTGGAGGAGGGCCAAGACAACTGGAACAAGCCCAAGACACCTGGAGTAAGCTTAAAACACCTGTGGCAAGGGCAAGCCAACTGGAGCAAGGCCGAGACACCTGGAGCAAGCCCAAGCCAACTGGAGGAGGGCCAAGACAACTGGAACAAGCCCAAGACACCTGGAGTAAGCTTAAAACACCTGTGGCAAGGGCAAGCCAACTGGAGCAAGGCCGAGACACCTGGAGCAAGCCCAAGCCAACTGGAGGAGGGCCAAGACAACTGGAACAAGCCCAAGACACCTGGAGTAAGCTTAAAACACCTGTGGCAAGGGCAAGCCAACTGGAGCAAGGCCGAGACACCTGGAGCAAGCCCAAGCCAACTGGAGGAGGGCCAAGACAACTGGAACAAGCCCAAGACACCTGGAGTAAGCTTAAAACACCTGTGGCAAGGGCAAGCCAACTGGAGCAAGGCCGAGACACCTGGAGCAAGCCCAAGCCAACTGGAGGAGGGCCAAGACAACTGGAACAAGCCCAAGACACCTGGAGTAAGCTTAAAACACCTGTGGCAAGGGCAAGCCAACTGGAGCAAGGCCGAGACACCTGGAGCAAGCCCAAGCCAACTGGAGGAGGGCCAAGACAACTGGAACAAGCCCAAGACACCTGGAGTAAGCTTAAAACACCTGTGGCAAGGGCAAGCCAACTGGAGCAAGGCCGAGACACCTGGAGCAAGCCCAAGCCAACTGGAGGAGGGCCAAGACAACTGGAACAAGCCCAAGACACCTGGAGTAAGCTTAAAACACCTGTGGCAAGGGCAAGCCAACTGGAGCAAGGCCGAGACACCTGGAGCAAGCCCAAGCCAACTGGAGGAGGGCCAAGACAACTGGAACAAGCCCAAGACACCTGGAGTAAGCTTAAAACACCTGTGGCAAGGGCAAGCCAACTGGAGCAAGGCCGAGACACCTGGAGCAAGCCCAAGCCAACTGGAGGAGGGCCAAGACAACTGGAACAAGCCCAAGACACCTGGAGTAAGCTTAAAACACCTGTGGCAAGGGCAAGCCAACTGGAGCAAGGCCGAGACACCTGGAGCAAGCCCAAGCCAACTGGAGGAGGGCCAAGACAACTGGAACAAGCCCAAGACACCTGGAGTAAGCTTAAAACACCTGTGGCAAGGGCAAGCCAACTGGAGCAAGGCCGAGACACCTGGAGCAAGCCCAAGCCAACTGGAGGAGGGCCAAGACAACTGGAACAAGCCCAAGACACCTGGAGTAAGCTTAAAACACCTGTGGCAAGGGCAAGCCAACTGGAGCAAGGCCGAGACACCTGGAGCAAGCCCAAGCCAACTGGAGGAGGGCCAAGACAACTGGAACAAGCCCAAGACACCTGGAGTAAGCTTAAAACACCTGTGGCAAGGGCAAGCCAACTGGAGCAAGGCCGAGACACCTGGAGCAAGCCCAAGCCAACTGGAGGAGGGCCAAGACAACTGGAACAAGCCCAAGACACCTGGAGTAAGCTTAAAACACCTGTGGCAAGGGCAAGCCAACTGGAGCAAGGCCGAGACACCTGGAGCAAGCCCAAGCCAACTGGAGGAGGGCCAAGACAACTGGAACAAGCCCAAGACACCTGGAGTAAGCTTAAAACACCTGTGGCAAGGGCAAGCCAACTGGAGCAAGGCCGAGACACCTGGAGCAAGCCCAAGCCAACTGGAGGAGGGCCAAGACAACTGGAACAAGCCCAAGACACCTGGAGTAAGCTTAAAACACCTGTGGCAAGGGCAAGCCAACTGGAGCAAGGCCGAGACACCTGGAGCAAGCCCAAGCCAACTGGAGGAGGGCCAAGACAACTGGAACAAGCCCAAGACACCTGGAGTAAGCTTAAAACACCTGTGGCAAGGGCAAGCCAACTGGAGCAAGGCCGAGACACCTGGAGCAAGCCCAAGCCAACTGGAGGAGGGCCAAGACAACTGGAACAAGCCCAAGACACCTGGAGTAAGCTTAAAACACCTGTGGCAAGGGCAAGCCAACTGGAGCAAGGCCGAGACACCTGGAGCAAGCCCAAGCCAACTGGAGGAGGGCCAAGACAACTGGAACAAGCCCAAGACACCTGGAGTAAGCTTAAAACACCTGTGGCAAGGGCAAGCCAACTGGAGCAAGGCCGAGACACCTGGAGCAAGCCCAAGCCAACTGGAGGAGGGCCAAGACAACTGGAACAAGCCCAAGACACCTGGAGTAAGCTTAAAACACCTGTGGCAAGGGCAAGCCAACTGGAGCAAGGCCGAGACACCTGGAGCAAGCCCAAGCCAACTGGAGGAGGGCCAAGACAACTGGAACAAGCCCAAGACACCTGGAGTAAGCTTAAAACACCTGTGGCAAGGGCAAGCCAACTGGAGCAAGGCCGAGACACCTGGAGCAAGCCCAAGCCAACTGGAGGAGGGCCAAGACAACTGGAACAAGCCCAAGACACCTGGAGTAAGCTTAAAACACCTGTGGCAAGGGCAAGCCAACTGGAGCAAGGCCGAGACACCTGGAGCAAGCCCAAGCCAACTGGAGGAGGGCCAAGACAACTGGAACAAGCCCAAGACACCTGGAGTAAGCTTAAAACACCTGTGGCAAGGGCAAGCCAACTGGAGCAAGGCCGAGACACCTGGAGCAAGCCCAAGCCAACTGGAGCAAGGCCAAGATAGCAGTAGCAAGCCCAATACAACTGGAGCAAGAACAAAACAAATTGAGGCAACCCAAGACAACTAGAGAAAGCCCAAGACAACTGGGGCAAGCACAAGACAACTAATGGAAGGCCAAGACAATTGGAGCAAGGCCAATACAAGTGGAGGAATCTCAAGACAACTGGAGCAAGACCAAGACACCTTGAACAAGCCCAAGACACCTGGAGCAAGCCCAAAACACCTGGAGCAAGGCCAAGACAACTGGAGCAAGGCCAAGACAACTGGGGCAAGCCCAAGACAACTGGAGAAAGCTCAAGACAACAAGAGCAAGAACAAGACAACTGGAGCAAGGCGAAGACAATAGGAGCAAGCCCAAGACAACTGGAGCAAGCGCAAGACAACTGGAGCAAGGGCAAGACAAATGGAGCAAGCCCAAAACATGAGGAGCAGTCCCAAGACAACTGGAGCAAGCCGAAGACAACTGTTGCAAGCCCAAGACAACTGAAGCAAGTCCAAGACAAATAGAGGAAGGCCAAGACAACTGGAGCAAGCTGAAAAAAACTGGAGCAAGCCCAATACAACTTGCGAAAGGCCAAAACAACTGGAGCAAGGCCAAGAAAACCAGAGCAAGCTCAAGACAACTGGAGCAAGCCAAAAGCAAATGGAGCAGGCCAAAGAAAACTGGAGCAGAGCCAAGACAAGTGGAGCAAGGCCAAGAAAACTGGAGCAAGCCCAAGCCAACTGGAGGAGGTCCAAGACAACTGGAGCAAGGCCAAGACAACTAGAGAAAGCCCCAGACAACTGGGGCAAGCCCAAGACAAATAATGGAAGGCCAAGACAATTGGAGCAAGGCCAATACAACTCGAGGAAGCTCAAGACAACTGGAGCAAGGGCAAGACAAATGGAGCAAGCTTAAAACAACAGGAGAAGTCCCAAGACAACTGGAGCAAGGCAAAGAGAACTGGAGCAGGCCAAGACCACTGGAGCAAGGCCAAGAAAACTGGAGGAAGGCCAAGACAGCTGGAGAAAGCCCGAGACAACTAGAGCAAGGCCAAGACAACTGGAGCAAGCCCAAGACAACTAGAGCAATTCCAAGAGTCCTCGGGAAACCCCAAGACAACTGGAGCAAGCCTAAGACAACAGGAGCAAGCACAAGACAACTGGAGCAAGCCCAATGCAATTGGGGCAAGCCCAAGACAAGTGGAGCAAGTCCAAGAAAACTGGAGCAAGGTCAAGACAACTGGAGCAAGCCCAAGCCAACTAGAGCCAGCCCAAGAGAATTGGAGCAAGGCCAAGGCAACTGGAGCAAGGCCAAGACAGCTGGAGCAACCCCAAGACACCTGGAGCAAGCCCAAAACAACTGGGGCAAGGCCAAGACAACTGGAGCAAGGCAATGACAACTCAAGCAAGCCCAAGACAACTGGAGCAAGCCCAAAATATCTGGAGCAAAGCCACAACAAAAGAAGCAATCCTAAGACACCTGGAGCAAGCCAAAGACAACTGGAGCAATTCCAAGACAACTGGAGCAAGGCCAAGACAACAGGAGCAAGCCCAAGACAACTGAAGCAAGGCCAAGAAAGCTGGAGCAAGCCCAAGACAACTGGGAGCTGGGCCATGACAACTCGAGCAAGCCTAAGACGTTTAGTGCAATCCCATAACGACTGGGGCAAGCCCAAGACAACTGGAGCAAGCCCAAGACAACTGGAGGAAGGCCAAGGCAACTGGAGCAAGCCCAGGACAACTGGAGAAAGCCCAAGACAATTGGAGCAAGTCAAAGACAGCTGGAGAAAAGCTACAAAAAGTGGATTAATCCAAATACAAATGGAGCAAACCAAAGATAACTGGAGCACAGCCAAGACAATTGGAGCAAGCCCAATACAACTGGTGCAAGCCTGAAACAACTGGAGCAATTCCAAGACAACTGGAGCAAGCCCAAGACAACTGGAGCAAGCCCAAGACAACTGGAGCAAGCCCAAGACAACTGGAGCAAGCCCAAGACAACTGGAGCAAGCCCAAGACAACTGGAGCAAGCCCAAGACAACTGGAGCAAGCCCAAGACAACTGGAGCAAGCCCAAGACAACTGGAGCAAGCCCAAGACAACTGGAGCAAGCCCAAGACAACTGGAGCAAGCCCAAGACAACTGGAGCAAGCCCAAGACAACTGGAGCAAGCCCAAGACAACTGGAGCAAGCCCAAGACAACTGGAGCAAGCCCAAGACAACTGGAGCAAGCCCAAGACAACTGGAGCAAGCCCAAGACAACTGGAGCAAGCCCAAGACAACTGGAGCAAGCCCAAGACAACTGGAGCAAGCCCAAGACAACTGGAGCAAGCCCAAGACAACTGGAGCAAGCCCAAGACAACTGGAGCAAGCCCAAGACAACTGGAGCAAGCCCAAGACAACTGGAGCAAGCCCAAGACAACTGGAGCAAGCCCAAGACAACTGGAGCAAGCCCAAGACAACTGGAGCAAGCCCAAGACAACTGGAGCAAGCCCAAGACAACTGGAGCAAGCCCAAGACAACTGGAGCAAGCCCAAGACAACTGGAGCAAGCCCAAGACAACTGGAGCAAGCCCAAGACAACTGGAGCAAGCCCAAGACAACTGGAGCAAGCCCAAGACAACTGGAGCAAGCCCAAGACAACTGGAGCAAGCCCAAGACAACTGGAGCAAGCCCAAGACAACTGGAGCAAGCCCAAGACAACTGGAGCAAGCCCAAGACAACTGGAGCAAGCCCAAGACAACTGGAGCAAGCCCAAGACAACTGGAGCAAGCCCAAGACAACTGGAGCAAGCCCAAGACAACTGGAGCAAGCCCAAGACAACTGGAGCAAGCCCAAGACAACTGGAGCAAGCCCAAGACAACTGGAGCAAGCCCAAGACAACTGGAGCAAGCCCAAGACAACTGGAGCAAGCCCAAGACAACTGGAGCAAGCCCAAGACAACTGGAGCAAGCCCAAGAAAACTGGAGCAAGCCCCAGACAAGTGGAGCAAGTCCAAGACAGCTGGAGCAAGGCTAAGAAAACTGGAGCAAGCCAAAGACAACTGAAACAAGTACACGATATGAAATGAAAAATGTATACATTGAAAAATGTATAAAATGAAAATTATACAAAAATACATATATATATATATATATATATATAAACAGGCAGATATGTCAAATTACAAATATCTTAAATGAAAAATATATCAAATGACAAATACGTAAAATGACAAATATGTAACATGACAACTACGTTAATTGAAAAATGTGTAAGAAAAAATAAATCACATATCAAATATATAAAAATACAAATATATAGAATTAAGAATATAAAAATGACATATAAAACATGAAAGACATAAAATGACAAATGTGTGAAATTACAGGTATATAAATGACAAATATAGAATATGAAAAATAAGAAAAATGACAAATAGATGAGATGAAACATACATAAAATGACAAATATGTAAAATGACAACATATGCAAAAGGACAAACATAAAGAATGACAAATATGCAATACGAGGAAAATGTTGAATGACACATATTACAACTATATGAAGAGGCAAAGATTTCCGGTTAAACATATGTGAAATGATAAGTTTATTAAGTGACAAATATGTACAATTGCAAATAAACAAAATGAAAAATATGTGAAATGACAATTATGTAAAATTTAAAAATATTTGAAACTACAAATATATAAAACAAAAAATATTTTAAATGATAGATATATGATATGACGAGTATATAGAATGGCAAAGATGTGAAATTTAAAATGTATAGAATAATAAATGTATAAAATGATAAATATGTCAAATTGCAAACTGCATGACATGAAAAATATATACATTGACTGATATGTAAAATGAAAATTATGTAAAATTACGAAACTGTAAAATGAAAAACATAAGAGATGAACAATATTCAAAATTAAAAGTATATTACATTACGAATATGAAAAATGGAAAAGATTCGGAATGAAAAATATTTAAAATTACAAACATATAAAATTACAAATTTATAAGATGACAAATATGTTAACCGACAAAACTGCAAAATGACAAATATGGAGAAGGAAAGTTTTATAGGATGACAAATATGTAAAATGAAAAGTATATAGAATGAAATTTATATGAGTGAAAAGTAAGTAAAATGCCAAATAATTGAAATTTGAATCATGGAAAATGACAAATAATTACAATGACAAATTCGCAAAATTACAAATTTAAAAAACATGAAAATCGGAAAAATATCAAAAAGGAAAAATATGAAAAATGACGCTTTTTACAATGAAAACTATATAAAGTTACAATTATAAAATGAAACCTATATAAATGGACAAATATCAGATATGCCAAATACATTAAATGGAAAGTATGGAAAATGCCAAATATATAAAACTACAAATATATATGATGACAAATATACAGAATGTCAGGTATATCATTTGACATATATGTAAAATAGCAAATATGTACATTGACAAATATATAAATATACAATAATATGTAAAATTAATATTATGTAACATAACCAGTTTATCAAGTGACAAAGATGTGAAATGACAATTGGACCAAGCCCATGACAATTCAAGCCAGGCCAAGAGAACTGGGGCAAGGCCAAGACAACTGGAGCGAGCTCGAAACAACCGAAAGAAACACAAGACAACTCGAGGAGGTCCAAGACAACTGGAGCAAGGCCAAGACAATTGGAGCAAGCCCAAGATATCTGGAGCAAGGACAATACAATTGGAGCAAGCCCAAGACAACAGGAGCAAGGCCAAAACAATTGGAGCAAGCCCAAGAAAACTGGAAGCCCAAAACAAATGGAGCAAGGCCAAGGCNCAACTGGAGCAAGGCCAAGACAACTGGAGCATGGCAAAGGAAACTAGGGCAAAGCCAAGACAGATGGCGCAAGCCCAAAACTACTTGAGCAAGGCCAAGACAACTGCAGCAAGAACTAGACAACTGGAACAAGCTCACGACAACTGGGGGAAGCCCACGACAAACTGGAGCAAGCCTAAGACAACTGGAGCAAAGCCAAAAAACCTGGAGCAAGCCCAAAACAACTTGAGCAAACCCAAGAAAACTGGAGCAAAGCCAAGAACACTGGAGCAAGCCCAAGACACCTAGAGCAAGCCAAAAACAACTGGAGCAAGGCCAAGAAACCTGGAGCAAGGCCAAGACACCTAGAGCAAGCCCAAGACAACTGGAGCATGTCGAAGAAAACTGGAGCAGGGCCAAGACAACAAGAGCAAGGCCAAGCCAACTGGAGCAAGCCCAAGACAACTGGAGCAGGATCAAAACAATTGTAGCAAGCCAAAGACAACTGGATCAAAGCCAAGACAAATCGAGGAAACCCAAGTGAACCAGAGTTAGCAAGGACAACTGGGGCAAGCCGAAGCCAACTGGAGCAGGCCTGATAAAACTTCAGCAAACCAAGACAGCTGGAGCAAGTCCATGATAACCGTAGCAAGCCGAAGAAAACTGTAGCAAGCCCAATACAACTGGAGCAAGCCCAAGACAAGTGGAGCAAGCCCAAGACAACTGGAGCAAGGCCAAGACAACTGGAGCAAGGCAAAGACAACTGGAGCAAGCCCAAAACGACTGAAGTAAGCCCAAAACAGCTGGAGCAAGCCCAGGACAATTGGAAAAATCCAAAGACAATGGGGGCAAGGCCAATACAACTGGAGCAAGCCCAAGACAACTGAAGTAAGCCAAAGACCACTGGAGCAAGCCCATGACAACTAGAGCAAGCCCAAGACATCTGGAGCAAGGCCAAGTCAACTGGAGCAAGGCCAAGACAATTGGAGCAAGGCCAAGACAGATGGAGCAAGTCCAAGACGACTGGAGCAAGGACAAGACAACTGGAGCAAGCCAAAGACAACTGGAGCAATCTTAAGAAAACTGGGGCAAGCCCAAGACAACTGGAGCAAGCGTAAGACAACTGGAACTAGGCCAAGACAGCTGAAGCAAGCCCAAGGAAACTAGAGCAATCCCAACGAAACTGGAGCAAGGCCAAGACAACTTGAGCTAGCCCAAGTCAACTGTAGCAAGTCCAAGACAACTATAGCAAGGCCAAGACAACTGAAGCAAACCCAAGACAACTGAAGCAAGCCCAAGACAACTAGGGCAAGCCCAAGAAAACTAGGACAAGGCCAAGACTCCTCAAGCAAGGCCAAGACAACTGGAGCAAGCCAAAGCCAACTGGAGCAAGCCCGGGACAACTGGGGAAAGCCCAATACAACTCGAGTAAGCCTAAGACAAATGGAACAAGGCCAAGAAACCTGGAGCAAGACCAAGACAACTGGAGCACGCCCAAGAAAGCTGAAGCAAGCCCAAGAAAAAAGAAGCAAGGCGAAAACAAGTAGAGCAACCCCAAAAAACTTGGAGCAAGCTAAAAACACCTGGAGCAAGGCCAAAACAAGTGAAGCAATGCAAATACACCTACAGCAAGGACAAGAAACCTGGAGTAAGCCTTGGACAACTGAAGCACGTCCAAGACAACAGGAGCAAGGCCAAGACAATTGAGCAAGCCCACGACAACTGGAGAAAGCCCAAGACAACTGGAGCAAGGCTAAGAAAACTGGTGCAAGGCCACGATAGCTGTTGCAAGCTCAAGACAACATGTGCAAGGCCAAGACAAATCGAGGAAACCCAAGAGCACTAGAGCAAGCCCAAGATATCTCGGGCAAGCCCAAGACAACTTGAGCAAGCCTGATACAACTGGCGCAAGGCCAAGACAACTGGAGCAAGCCCAAGACAACTGAAGGAAGGCCAAGACAGCTGGAGCAAGGCCAAGACAACTGGAGCAACCTCAAGACAACTGGAGTAAGACCAAGACAACTAGGGCAAGCCCAAGACACCTCGAGAAAACCCAAAACAACAGGACCAAGGCCAAGAAAACTGGAGCAAGACCAATAAAACTGGATCAAGCTAAAGACAACTGAAGCAAGCCCAAGAAAAAGGGAAAAAGGCCAAGATAACTGGAGCAAGGCCAAGAAAACTGCAGCAAGCCCTGGATCCCTGGAGCAAGTCCAAAAAAACCGGAGCAGACCCAAGACAACAAGAGCAAGGACAAGACAACTGCATCAAGGCCAAGAGAACTAGAGCAAGCCCAAAACTACAGGAGCAGGCTCAAGACAACTGGAGCAAGGCCAAGAGAACTGGAGCAAGACCAAGACCACTGGAGGAAGGCCATGAAAACTGGAGCAAGGCCAAGACAGCTGGAGCAATCCAAAGACAACTCGAGCAAGGCCAAGACAACTGGAGCAAGCCCAAAACAACTGGAGCAAGCCCAAGATAACTGGGGCAAGCCGAGGACAACTGGAGCAAGCCCAAGACAACTGGATCAAGCCGAAGAGAACTGGAGAAAGCCCAAGACAACTGGAGAAATCCTAAGACACCTGGAGCAAGCCCAAAACAACTGGGGCAAGTCCAAGACAACTGGAGCAAGCCTAAGACACCTCGAGAACTGGAGCAAGCCCAAAACAACTGGAGCAATGCCAAGACAAATGGAGCAATTCCAAGACAACTGCAGCATGGAAAAGGCAACTAGGGCAAGGCCAAGACAGATGGCGCTAGCCCAAGACTACTTGAGCAAGGCCAATACAACTGCAGCAAGACCAAGACAACTGGAACAAGCCCACGACAACTGGGGGAAGCCCACGACAAACTGGAGCAAGCCTAAGACAACTGGAGCAAGGTAGAGAAACCTGGAGCAAGCACTAGACAACTGGAGCAAGCCCAAGCCAACTTGAGAAAACCCAAGAAAACTGGAGCAAGGCCAAGAATA
>SZWC01020495.1:24363-34529 GCA_023375785.1 Penium margaritaceum
CCAAGACAACTGGAGCAAGCCCAAGACAACTGGAGCAAGGCCAAGACAGATGGAGCAAGTCCAAGACAACTGGAGCAAGGACAAGACAACTGGAGCAAGCCCAAGACAACTGGAGCAATCTTATGAAAACTGGGGCAAGCTCAAGACAACTAGAGCAAGCGCAAGACAACTGGAACGAGGCAGAGAAAACTGGAGCAAACCCAAGACAACTGGAGCAAGCCCAAGACAACTAGAGCAAGCCCGAGAAAACTGGAGCAAGGCCAAGACAACCGGAGCAAGCCCAAGACAACTGGACCCAGCCCAAAACACCTATAGCAAGGGCAAGACAACTGGAGCAAGTACAAGACAACTGGAGCAAGACCAAGACAACTGGAGCAAGACCAAGACATCTGGTACATTTCCAGGAAAACTGGAACAAGGCCAACACAACTGGAGCAAGATAAAGACAACTGGAGCAATCCCAAGTCAACTGGAGCAAGGCCAAGACAACTGGAGCAAGGCCAAGAAAACTCGAGCAAGCCCAAGACAGCTGGAGTTAGTCCAAGACAGCTAGAGCATGCCTAACACAACTGGAGAAAGTCCAAGACAACTGGAACAAGCCCAAGACAAAAAAAGCAAGGCCAAGACAGCTAGAGCAAGGCCAAAACAACTGGAGCAAGCCAAAGAACGCTGGAGCAAGTCTAAGACAATTTGAGCAAGCCCTAGACAACTGAAGCAAGCCCAACAAAAATGGAGCAAGCCCAAGGAAACTGGAGCAAGGCCAAGAAACCTGGAGCAAGCCCAAGACAACTGGAGCACGCCCAAGAAACTGGATCAAGCCCAAGAAAAGAGGAGCAAGGCCAAGACAACGAGAGTAAGCCCAAAAAACTTGGAGCAAGTTAAAAACACCTTGAGCAAGGCCAAGACAAGTGGAGCAAGGCAAATACACCTGGAGCAAGCCCAACAAACCTGGAGTAAGCCCAAGACAAATGAAGCACGTCGAAGACAACACGAGCAAGGCCAAGACAACTAGAGCAATCCCAAGACAACGGGAGCAAGCCCAAGAGAACTGGAGCAAGGCTAAGAAAACTGGTGCAAGGCCAAGATAGCTGTTGCAAGCTCAAGACAACATGGGCAAAGCCAAGACAAATCGAGTAAACCCAAGAGCACTAGAGTAAGCCCAAGATAACTGGGGCAAGCCCAAGACAACATGAGAAAGACTGATACAACTGGAGCAAGGCCAAGACAACTGGAGCAAGCCCAAGACAACTGGAGGAAGGCCAAGACAGCTGGATCAAGGCCAAGACAATTGGAGCAACCTCAAGACAACTAGAGTAAGACCAAGACAACCAGGGCAAGCCCAAGAAACCTCGGGAAAGCTCAAAACAACTGGAGCAAGGCCAAGACAACTGGAGCAAGGCCAATACAACTAAGGAAAGCTAAAGACAACTGGAGCAAACCCAAGACAAACTGAGGAAGGCCAAGATAACTGGAGCAAGGCCAAGAAAACTTGAACAAGCCCTGGACAGCTGGAGAAAGCCCAAAACAACTGGAGCCGGCCCAAGACAACAAGAGCAAGGCCAAGACAACTGCAGCAAGGCCAAGACAACTAGAGCAAGCTCAAAACTATAGGAGCAGGTTCAAGACAACTGGAGCAAGGCCAAGACCACTGGAGCAAGGCCATAAAAAGTGGAGCAATGCCAAGACAGCTAGAAGAATCCCAAAACAACTCGAGCAAGGCCAAGACAACTGGAGCAAGCCCAAGACAACTGGAGCAAACCCAAGACAACTGGGGCAAGCCGAGGACAACTGGAGCAAGCCCAAGACAACTGGAGCAAGCCAAACAAAACTGGAGAAACGCCAAGACAACTGGAGCAATCCTAAGACACCTGGAGCAAGCCCAAGACAACTGGAGCAAGTACAAGACAACTGGAGCAAGGCCAAGACAACAGGACCAAGCCCAAGACAACTGAAGCAATGCCAAGACAGCTGGAGAAAGCCCAAGACAACTGGGAGTAGGGCTAAGACAACTCGAGGAAGCCCAAGACATCAAGAGCAAGCCCATGACAACTGGGGCAAGCCCAAGACAACTGGAGCAAGCCCAAGACAACTGGAGCAAGGGCAAGACAACTGGAGCAAGGGCAAGACAACTGGAGCAAGGGCAAGACAACTGGAGCAAGGGCAAGACAACTGGAGCAAGGGCAAGACAACTGGAGCAAGGGCAAGACAACTGGAGCAAGGGCAAGACAACTGGAGCAAGGGCAAGACAACTGGAGCAAGGGCAAGACAACTGGAGCAAGGGCAAGACAACTGGAGCAAGGGCAAGACAACTGGAGCAAGGGCAAGACAACTGGAGCAAGGGCAAGACAACTGGAGCAAGGGCAAGACAACTGGAGCAAGGGCAAGACAACTGGAGCAAGGGCAAGACAACTGGAGCAAGGGCAAGACAACTGGAGCAAGGGCAAGACAACTGGAGCAAGGGCAAGACAACTGGAGCAAGGGCAAGACAACTGGAGCAAGGGCAAGACAACTGGAGCAAGGGCAAGACAACTGGAGCAAGGGCAAGACAACTGGAGCAAGGGCAAGACAACTGGAGCAAGGGCAAGACAACTGGAGCAAGGGCAAGACAACTGGAGCAAGGGCAAGACAACTGGAGCAAGGGCAAGACAACTGGAGCAAGGGCAAGACAACTGGAGCAAGGGCAAGACAACTGGAGCAAGGGCAAGACAACTGGAGCAAGGGCAAGACAACTGGAGCAAGGGCAAGACAACTGGAGCAAGGGCAAGACAACTGGAGCAAGGGCAAGACAACTGGAGCAAGGGCAAGACAACTGGAGCAAGGGCAAGACAACTGGAGCAAGGGCAAGACAACTGGAGCAAGGGCAAGACAACTGGAGCAAGGGCAAGACAACTGGAGCAAGGGCAAGACAACTGGAGCAAGGGCAAGACAACTGGAGCAAGGGCAAGACAACTGGAGCAAGGGCAAGACAACTGGAGCAAGGGCAAGACAACTGGAGCAAGGGCAAGACAACTGGAGCAAGGGCAAGACAACTGGAGCAAGGGCAAGACAACTGGAGCAAGGGCAAGACAACTGGAGCAAGGGCAAGACAACTGGAGCAAGGGCAAGACAACTGGAGCAAGGGCAAGACAACTGGAGCAAGGGCAAGACAACTGGAGCAAGGGCAAGACAACTGGAGCAAGGGCAAGACAACTGGAGCAAGGGCAAGACAACTGGAGCAAGGGCAAGACAACTGGAGCAAGGGCAAGACAACTGGAGCAAGGGCAAGACAACTGGAGCAAGGGCAAGACAACTGGAGCAAGGGCAAGACAACTGGAGCAAGGGCAAGACAACTGGAGCAAGGGCAAGACAACTGGAGCAAGGGCAAGACAACTGGAGCAAGGGCAAGACAACTGGAGCAAGGGCAAGACAACTGGAGCAAGGGCAAGACAACTGGAGCAAGGGCAAGACAACTGGAGCAAGGGCAAGACAACTGGAGCAAGGGCAAGACAACTGGAGCAAGGGCAAGACAACTGGAGCAAGGGCAAGACAACTGGAGCAAGGGCAAGACAACTGGAGCAAGGGCAAGACAACTGGAGCAAGGGCAAGACAACTGGAGCAAGGGCAAGACAACTGGAGCAAGGGCAAGACAACTGGAGCAAGGGCAAGACAACTGGAGCAAGGGCAAGACAACTGGAGCAAGGGCAAGACAACTGGAGCAAGGGCAAGACAACTGGAGCAAGGGCAAGACAACTGGAGCAAGGGCAAGACAACTGGAGCAAGGGCAAGACAACTGGAGCAAGGGCAAGACAACTGGAGCAAGGGCAAGACAACTGGAGCAAGGGCAAGACAACTGGAGCAAGGGCAAGACAACTGGAGCAAGGGCAAGACAACTGGAGCAAGGGCAAGACAACTGGAGCAAGGGCAAGACAACTGGAGCAAGGGCAAGACAACTGGAGCAAGGGCAAGACAACTGGAGCAAGGGCAAGACAACTGGAGCAAGGGCAAGACAACTGGAGCAAGGGCAAGACAACTGGAGCAAGGGCAAGACAACTGGAGCAAGGGCAAGACAACTGGAGCAAGGGCAAGACAACTGGAGCAAGGGCAAGACAACTGGAGCAAGGGCAAGACAACTGGAGCAAGGGCAAGACAACTGGAGCAAGGGCAAGACAACTGGAGCAAGGGCAAGACAACTGGAGCAAGGGCAAGACAACTGGAGCAAGGGCAAGACAACTGGAGCAAGGGCAAGACAACTGGAGCAAGGGCAAGACAACTGGAGCAAGGGCAAGACAACTGGAGCAAGGGCAAGACAACTGGAGCAAGGGCAAGACAACTGGAGCAAGGGCAAGACAACTGGAGCAAGGGCAAGACAACTGGAGCAAGGGCAAGACAACTGGAGCAAGGGCAAGACAACTGGAGCAAGGGCAAGACAACTGGAGCAAGTCCAAGACAGCTGGAGAAAGGCTAAGAAAACTGGAGCAAGCCAAAGACAACTGAAACAAGTAAACAATATGAAATGACAAATGTTTACATTGACAAATATACAAAATGACAATTTTAAAAAAAGGACATATATGTATAACCAGACGGATATGTAAAATTACAAATATTTTAAATGTAAAATATATCAAATGAAAAATATGTAACATGAAAAGGTTATATAGTGACAAATATGTAGAATGACAGCTATGTAAAATGAAAAATGTGTAAGAAAAAATGTCACATGACAAATATATAAAACGACAAATATATAGAATGACGAACATAAAAATGACAGCTATATAAAATGAAAGACATAAAATGACAAATGTATAAAATGACAGGTATATAAAATGACAAATATAGAACATGAAAAATATGTAAAATGAAAAATAGATCAGATGACACATATATAAAATTACAAATATGTAAAATGACAAAATATGCAAAATGAAAAACATATAGAGTGGCAAATATGCAATATGACAAAAATGTTGAATGAAACATAATATATAAAATTACAACCATATGAAGATGCAAAGATTTCCACTTAAAAATATGTGAAATGACAAGTTTGTAAAGTGACAAATATGTAAACTTACAAATAAAACAAATGAAAAATATGTGAAATGACAATTATGTAAAATAAGAAATATTTTAAACGACAAATATATAAAATAAAAAATATGTTAAATGATAGATATATGAAATGAAAAGTATAAAGTATGGCAAAGATGAGAAATAAGAAATATATATAAGTTTAAATTTATGAAATTAGAAATATGTCAAATTTCCAACTGCATGCAAGTAAAAATATATACATTCACAGATATTTAAAATGAAAATTATGTAAAATGACGAAAATGTCAAATAACAAATTTATGAGATTAAAATACGTAAAATAACAAATATATAAAATGACGAATATGAAAAATGGAAAACATTTGGAATGAGAAATATGTAAAATTACAAACATATGAAATGACAAGTTTATAAGATGACAAATATGTAAACCGACAAAACTGAACAATGACAAATATGGATAAGGACAAATTTATAAGATGACAAATATGTAAAATGATAAGTATGTAAATTGCCAAGTATATGAGTGACAATTATGTAAAATGGCAAATAATTAGAATTACAATCATGGAAAATAAAACATTATTAGAATGACAAAGTATCAAAATGACAAATTTAAAAACTGACACGTAACATAAAATTACAAATATTGGAAATATGTAAAAAATCTAAAATGACAAATATGTCAAATTGAAAATATTAAAAAATGACATACGTAAATTGACAAATATGAAAAATGACGCTTATTGAAAATGAAAACTATATAAAATTACAATTATAAAATGAAAACTATGTAAATGGACAAATATCGGATCTGCCAAATAAAAAATGGCAAGTATGGAAAATGCCAAATATATTAAACTACAAATACATAACATGGCAAATATACAGAATGACATGTATATCATTTGAAATATACATAAAATGACAAATATGTACATTAACAAATATATCAATAGACAAAAATATGTAAAATTAATATTATGTAACATGACCAGTTTATCAAGGGAGAAATATGTAAAATGACAAATACATGAAATGAATAATACATAAAATAAAAGTATATAAAATAATAAATATTTAAAATGACAAATATACAAAATGACAAAAATATAACATGACAGATAGAAAATGACAAGTATGTAAATTGACAAAGCTAGAAAGTTAAATATGTAAAATGAAACATTTACCAAATGACAACCATGTGAAATGATAAAGATGTAACTTGGAAAGTATGTGAAATGATAAACTTATCAAATGAGAGATATGTAAAGTGAAAAATAAAAAAATTAAAATATACATAAAATATCAAATATGTATAATGTTGAATATGTAACATGAAAAAAAAAGTAAAATGACAAATGTATAACAAGGCCATAAAACCTCGAAGCAAGCCCAAGACAACTAGACCAAGCTCAAGACAACTGGAGCAAGCCCAAGAAACCTGGAGCAAGGCCAAGAGATCTGGAGCAAGCCCAAGAGACCTGGAGCAATCCCAAAACAAATGGAGCAAGGCCAAGACAAGTGAAGCAAGGCCAAGAAAACCGGAGCAAGCCCAAGACAACTAGAGCAAGCTGAATACAACTGGAGCAAACCCTAGTAAACTGGAGGAAGTCCAAGATAGCTGTAGCAAGGCAAAGACAACTGGAGTAAGCCAAAGACAAATGGAGCAAGCAAAAGACAATTGGAGCAAGGTCGAGACACCTGGAGCAAGCTCGAGACAACTGAAAAAAGCCCAAGACAACTCGAGGAGGTCCAAGGCAACTGGAGCAAGGCCAAGACAATTGGAGCAAACCCAAGACATCTGGAGCAAGGACAATACAATTGGAGCAAGCCCAAGACAACAGGAGCAAGCCCAAAACAATTGGAGCAAGCCCAGGAAAACTGGAGCAAGCCCAAAACAACTGGAGCAATGCCAAGACAACTGAAGCAATGCCAAGACAACTGGAGCATGGCAAAGGCAACTAGGGCAAGGCCAAGACAGATGAAGCAAGCCCAAGCCAACTTGAGCAAACCGAAGAAAACTGGAGCAAGGCCAAGAATGCTGGAGCAAGCCCAAGACACCTGGAGCAAGCCGAAAACAACTGGAGCAAGGCCAAGAAAACTGGAGCAAGGCCAAGAGAGCTAGAGCAAGCCGAAGACAACTGGAGCATGTCGAAGAAAACTGGAGCAGGGCCAAGACAACTAGAGCAAGGCCAAGCCAATTGGAGCAAGCCAAAGACAACTGGAGCAAAGCCAAGACAAATCGAGGAAACCCAAGTGAACCAGCGTTAGCCAAGACAACTAGGGCAAGCCGAAGACAACTGGAGCAGGCCTGATAAAACTTGAGCAAACCAATACAACTGGAGCAAGCCCATGACAACCGTAGCAAGCCCAAGAAAACTGTAGCAAGCCCAGTACAACTGGAGTAAGCCCAAGACAAATGGAGCAAGCCCAAGACAACTGGAGCAAGCCCATGACAACCGTAGCAAGCCCAAGAAAACTGTAGCAAGCCCAGTACAACTGGAGTAAGCCCAAGACAAATGGAGCAAGCCCAAGACAACTGGAGCAAGGCCAGGACAACTGAAGCAAGGCCAAGACAATTGGAGCAAGCCCAAAACAACTGAAGGAAACCCAAGACAACTGGAGCAAGTAAATGAAAACTAGAGCAAGGCCAAGAAACCTGGAGCAAGTCCAAAACAACTGGAGAAAGCCCAAGACAATGGGAGCAAGGCCAATACAACTGGAGCAAGCCCAAGACAACTGAAGTAAGCCAAAGACCATTGGGGGAAGCCCATGACAACTGGAGCAAGCCCAAGACATCTGGAGCAAGGCCAAGACAACTGAAGAAAGGCCAAGACAACTGGAGCAAGGCCAAGACAGTTGGAGGAAGGCCAAGGCAGATGGAGCAAGACGAAGACAACTGGAGCACGGACAAGAGAACTGGAGCAAGCCCAAGATAACTGGTGCAATCTTAACAAAACTGGGGCAAGCCCAAGACAACTGGAGCAAGCGTAAGACAACTGGAACGAGGCCAAGAAAACTGGAGCAAGCCCAAGACAACTGGAGCAAGCCCAAGACAACTGGAGCAAGCCCAAGAAATCTGGAGCAAGGCCAAGACAACCGGAGCAAGCCCAAGACACCTGGAGCAAGCCCAAACCACCTGTAGCAAGGGCAAGACAACTGGAGCAAGTACAAGACAACTGGAGCAAGGCCAAGACAACCGGAGCAAGCCCAAGACACCTGGAGCAAGCCCAAACCACCTGTAGCAAGGGCAAGACAACTGGAGCAAGTACAAGACAACTGGAGCAAGCCCAAGACAACTGGAGCATGCCAAAGACATCTGGTGCATGTCCAAGACACCTGGAACAAGGCCAACACAACTGGAGCAAGACCAGGAATACTGGAGCAATCCCAAGTCAACTAAAGCAAGGCCAAGACAACTGGAGCAAGGCCAAGAAAACTGGAGCAAGCCCAAGACAAGTGGAGTTGGCCCAAGACAGCTAGAGCATGCCTAAGACAACTTGAGAAAGGCCAAGACAACCGGAGCAAGCCCTAGACAACTGAAGCAAGTCCAAAACAACTATAGCAAGGCCAAGACGACTGAAGAAAGTTTAAGAAAACTGAAGCAAGCCCAAGACAACTAGGGCAAGCCCAAGACAACTAGGATATGGCCAAGACTCCTCGAGCAAGGCCAAGACAACTGGAGCAAGCCAAAGACAACTGGAGCAAGCCCGGGACATCTAGGGAAAGCCCGAGACAACTCGAGTAAGCCTCAGACAAATGGAACAAGGCCAAGAAACCTGGAGTAAGCCCAAGAAAACTGGAGCACGCCTAAGAAAACTGGTTCAAGCTTAAGAAACGAGGAGCAAGGCCAAGACAACTGGAGCAAGCCCAGAAAACGTGGAGCAAGCTAAAAACACCTGGAGCAAGGCTAAGACAAATGGAGCAAGGCAAATACACATGGAGCAAGCCCAAGAAACCAAGAGTAAGCCCAAGACAAATGAAGCATGTCCAAGACAAGAGGAGCAAGGCCAAGACAACTGGAGCAAGCCCAAAACAAATGGAGCAAGCCCAAGACAACTGGAGCAAGGCTAAGAAAACTGGTGCAAGGACAAGATAGCTGTTGCAAGCTCAAGACAACATCGACAACGCCAAGACAAATCGAGGAAACCCAAGAGCACTAGAGCAAGCCCAAGATAACTCGGGCAAGCCCAAGACAACTTGAGCAAGCCTGATACAACTGAAGCAAGGCCAAGACAACTGGAGCAAGTCCAAGGCAACTGGAGGAAGGCCAAGACAGCTGGAGCAAGGCCAAAAAAACTGGAGCAACCTCAAGACAACTGGAGTAAGACCAAGACAACTAGGGCAAGCCCAAGACACCTCAAGAAAGCCCACAACAACTAGAGCAAGGCCAAGACAACTGCAGCAAGGCCAATAAAACTGGGGCAAGATAAAGACAACTGGAGCAAGCCCAAGAAAAACTGAGAAAGGCCAAGATAACTGGATCAAAACCAAGAAAACTGGAGCAAGCCCCGGACAACTGGAGCAAGCCCAAAACAACTAGAGCAGGTCCAAGACAACAAGAGCAAGGACAAGATAACTGCAGAAAAACCAAGACAACTAGAGAAAGATCAAAAATACAGGAGCAGGTTCAAGACAACTGGAGCAAGGCCAAGAGAAGTGGAGCAAGGCCAAGACCACTGGAGGAAGGCCATGAAAACTGGAGCAAATCCAAGACAGCTGAAGCAAGCCCAAGACAACTCGAGCAAGGCCAAGACAACTGGAGCAAGCCCAAGACAACAAGAGCAATCCCAAGAAAACTGGGGCAAGCCGAGGACAACTGGAGCAAGCCCAAGACAACTGGAGCAAGCCGAAGAAAACTGGAGAAAGGCCAATACAACTGGAGCAATCCTAAGACACCTGGAGCAAGCAAAAGACAACTGAAGCAAGTCCAAGAAAACTGGAGCAAGGCCAAGACAACAGGAGCAAGCCCAAGACAACTGAAGCAAAGCCAAGACAGCTGGAGCAAGCCCAAGACAACTGGGAGTAGGGCCAAGACAACTCGAGGAAGCCCAAGACGTTTAGAGCAAGCCCATGACAACTGAAGCAAGCCCAAGACAACTGGAGCAAGCCCAAGACAACTGGAG
>SZWC01020496.1:14795-26596 GCA_023375785.1 Penium margaritaceum
CCCCTGGTCATCCGCACGCACATACACACTGGGGTCGTTGTGGCAGTACGAGAAGCCAAGGCCAGCCATGAAGCTGTCCATCTCCTTGTACCAGATCCTTGGGGCCTGTTTCAGCCCGTAGAGCGCCTTGATGAGGCGACACACCTGCCCGGGATTTGCCTTGACACCCTCGGGCACCTCCATTAGTATCTCCTTGTCAAGCTTCCCGTAGAGGAAGGCGGTCTTGACGTCCATCTGGTGGATTTCCATGTTGCGCGCCGCAGCCACAGCCAGCAAGGTGCGGATGGAGGGAAAGGACGCGACAGGAGAGTAGGTCTCGTCGTACTCAGACCCAGCTCTCTGCGAGAACCCCTTCGCGACGATCCTTACCTTACACTTGTCGATGCTGTTGTCTTGCTTGCGTTTGACGCGTAAGACCCACTTCACGTCCACCACGTATGCGTTTGGTGGTCAATCCACCAGCACCCACGTCCCGTTCTCCTCGATGGAGGCGAGCTCGCTCTCCATCGCCTCCTTCCACTTAGCGGCGTCTGGCTGCGAGAGAGCCTCGGCGATGGTCGCTGGCTCTCCCTGCGCAAGGCACGACCAGCTCAGGCCAGTCCACTCGGCCTTCCCTCCGTCGTACTGCTTCGCAGGCTTTGCATGGCGCTCACTGCGCCGTAGTAGTGCTGGCTGCTCATGCTGCTGCTGTTGCTGTGCTTCCCTAGGAGGGATCGCTGGAAGGGAAGAGCCACTAGCCTCCGAGGCCTCGGATGTCTCCGACGCGGTGTGAGATGTCAACTCTGCTTCAGCCTGAGCGGATGCTCTCCCTAAATTGGAAGCCTCGCTATCTACGGCCACTGGCATCCCACGCCAGTTAGGCGGGGGTGTGTCACCCGCCTCCAGCAGCACAATCCACTCTCCCTGTTTTGGAGAGTTCTCTGGGTCCAACAGTTCTCCCTTGTCGTGTGACTCTTCCTGGAAGGTCACATCTCTGGAGGTGATGACTCTCCCTGCTGCCTGGTCCCACAGCCTGTACGCCTTCTGCGCGGCCTCGTAGCTGATCATCACGCACTTGTGCGCACGTGCATCCAACTTCCCCGCTCCTTGCCCGTCCTGGACTTTGGCCCAAGCCGTGCAGCCGAATGCCTTAAAGTAAGATGCATCCCGCTTCTTTCCCGACCATGCCTCCTGCTGCGTCATGCGTTCTGCACTTTGCTCCTTTTCTATCTCCTTGCTCCGCAGTGCTGCAGCAGGCATGAGGTTGATGTGGTAGCATGCAGTGCGCGCTGCTTCCGCCCAGAAGCGGGGAGGGAGCTTTGAGTCGAACAGCATGGTTCGCGTCATGGCCAAAATGGTCTTGTTCATGCGCTCGGCCACACCGTTGCTCTGCGGTGTGTAGGGGGTAGTAGGTTGGTGGACAATGCGGTGTGCCCGAAGCCACGGCTTGCACCCCTCGTACTCTCCGCCGTTGTCGCTCCGCAAGGCCTTGACCTTCCGCCCGGTTTGTCGCTCCACCATGGCGACAAACTCTTGTAGGCGCTCCAGCACCTCTCCCTTCATTTTGAGGAAGTACACCCACACCTTCCGAGAGTAATCATCGATGAAGGTGAGGAGGTACTTGGAGCCGCCGTTGGACGTGGTGCGCATGGGGCCACATACATCGCTGTGGACAAGGTCGAGTATGCCCTCTGCTCTGCGACCGTTTTTGGAGAAGCGTTTCCGCTTTGTCTTCCCTTGCAGGCAAGCCTCACATCCAGTATTGCATCCACCCTTCAGCTCACACCCCTCCAGCCCACGTACAAGCTTCTGCTCCTGCATGACCTGCAGGGTGCTGTCGGCCACGTGCCCAAGGCGTTTGTGCCACAGCTTCCCAATTGCTACTCCCGCGTCTTTAGCCGCCACAGCAGGCGGCATGGATGGTTTCTTGGCGTTCAGCGATGGTGCAGCTTCCGCTACTGCCTCTGCCGCCCCAACGTGCCCTTCCGTGCTCTTCGTCTGCAGAACGTAGAGCCCATCCGTTTGTGGCACCTTGGCGACAAGGTCTGATGCAGTGTAGGTAATCGTCACGTCCTCGTTCTTTAGGATGACGGCTTCTTTCTGTGTGAACACCACCGTCATCGCATGATCCGTAATCCGCGAGACGGAGAGGAGGTTCGCGGCAAAAGTTGGCATGTAGACGACGTTCTGCAGCCGCAACTCCTTGTCGGCTCTGTTGAGCCGTGTGTGCACGACCTTCTTGTTGGATCTGGAGGAGAGAGGGAGCCTTGGAGCAGCGAGCATGTGGGACTGAAAGGGTATCACTTGTGCTGAAGAATGGTTGTTGAATCACTCAAAATGATGGAGTACATATAGAGCTAGAGCTTGGGCAAGTCAGCCCTCTCACAAGCCACACCACTTAGCCATGGAGGCTAAGGCTCACACACTAGAGTCCATAATCTCACACAAGGGAGGAAATCAGCCTAGCAATCAGGCTGACCACTCACACACGACCTAGAGAGCTAGGAAATGCTCTCATGGCACACTCCTAGTGGTCACATCACCCACAAACCCATGGAGAATCGCCATGTGTCCATGGCTAGCACACAAGGATCTCACCTCACCTAAAAAATAAGGAGAGGTACCTTTATCCTAGTCAGCACTCTCTGACAAGGCAATCCTAAGACCAAGGACCTTTTTGGATATTTCTCCCATCAGGTCTTGACCCTGGACCTCTTGCCTTTTTCTTTTCTCAGGCTAAGGCATGGAGCCATCGCCCATGGCCACCCAGATATTGGCGGTCCATGACCCCTGAAACTTCGAAAATTCATATCTCCCAATCCGACCGTTGGATCGACCTGAAACCTGGACCGTAGATAATTCGCCAATAGTGAAGACGGATGGACGATCAGAGCTGGCATCTGGAAGTTTCCTGGAACTTGCTCCTGTGGACCTGAAACTGAGCCGAACGGCTCCTTTCCCAACACTTCTCTCCCTCACCAGCCGCGTACTCGATGCCGCCGTTGGCGCACCGGAACTTGGCCGTGGACGGTGTGAGGGACGAGAAGCCACATGCCTCGCGAGAGGTGTGGTAGTCCATACCACCGTCGAGCCCGAAGGCTCCTGGCCGCAGCAACGCAGAGCCCTTTGGAGGGGCCTTGCTCTCGGCCATCATGGTCGTGGACGTCGAGTCCACCTTCTTACTCACGTTGCTGCTCCCACCACCGCCTCCTTCCTTCTTTGGTGCGCGACACTCCCGCGCCCAATGCCCCGCCTTGCCACAGTTGTGGCACTTGCCCTTCTTCTTGTCGCTCTTCCCTCCGCCACTGCTTCTGCTGTTGCCATGAGAGGAGGTGCCTCCCGAGCCACTTGCGTACGCGGCGTTGTTGATGACGCCGTTGTTACGCCGCATGGCCTCGTACCGGACAAACTCGGAGACACGAGGGTACGTGAACTCCGACTCCTCCCAACCACCCAAGGTGGTGATCATGGGGCTCCAGCTTGGCGGCAAGGCCATGAGGAGAATCATGGCCTGCANCGTGGACGTCGAGTCCACCTTCTTACTCACGTTGCTGCTCCCACCACCGCCTCCTTCCTTCTTTGGTGCGCGACACTCCCGCGCCCAATGCCCCGCCTTGCCACAGTTGTGGCACTTGCCCTTCTTCTTGTCGCTCTTCCCTCCGCCACTGCTTCTGCTGTTGCCATGAGAGGAGGTGCCTCCCGAGCCTCTTGCGTACGCGGCGTTGTTGATGACGCCGTTGTTACGCCGCATGGCCTCGTACCGGACAAACTCGGAGACACGAGGGTACGTGAACTCCGACTCCTCCCAACCACCCAAGGTGGTGATCATGGGGCTCCAGCTTGGCGGCAAGGCCATGAGGAGAATCATGGCCTGCATCTGTTGGTCGAGCTGCAAGGACATGGCGCGGGCTTCTTGAAGCAGTCCTTCGAACTGTTGGAGGAATTCCGAGATGGATTCCCCTTCGCCCACCCGCAGCCCGATAAGGCGCTGCAGGATGAACAGTCGATTGGCGAGGGAAGTTGACTGGTACACGTTCGTCAGCTTGGTGTAAGCCTCAGCTGCCGTTGTGCACTCCTCGATGTGGGAGATTAGGGAGGGGCTTATGGACGTGACGAGGAGTGCGAGAGCGATGTCATTCCGCTCTTGCCACCCTGCGTATTCCGTGCTTGTCTCATCCTCCGGTGCTACCTCCGTCCCTTTCCGCATCACCACCTCAAACTGCCATTTCCACGTGTTGAAGGCTTTGCCATCGAAGCGTGCGATGGCGTTGGCCGCACCCAACTCGGCGGGCCGTGAGGTGACTGGAACGATCTCTTGACCCCCCGGCATGATTGCGGTGTGGTCAAGGATGCTCACTTAGTCTCTGCTGTTCTGCTTCGTTGAGGCCGATGTAGGCTGATGAGGCTGATGACTGCTACAGATTTTCAAGGTGCAGTCCGTTGCATACCCCTCCAGCCGATGGTCTCCTAGCTGTTGTGGAGGAAGTACTCCCACAGACACGGGGTCGTACCCACAAGGGCAGAGCGTAACCCGCTTAGGACTCGAGGGTCATACCAACAATGGCAGAGCGCATCCTCGTTCCTTGTCCGTGGAGAGCAAAAGTAGACCACGGGTCCAATCCGCATCCGGTCTCTCACAATGCGTACCTTGGTCAAAGGTGGACCGACGATGAAGCAGATGGAGCAGTGGTGTCTTGTCTGCTGCAGAGGTACCTGCTACGTGAACTGAGCGGTGGTACAAAGAACCAAGTTTCCCGATCGGTGTGGGCCCATAATCCTTTGTCACTCCGCACTTGGCCACGGTCTAGAGTAAACGGCGCCGAAAGGCAAACCGCCGACCGCCCTTGGTATTTCAACCAAGGTAGAGATCACCCACGGAGTGGTGTTTCCACACTGAAAGGTTCACTTAGCTTGTCCCAACCGTGGCCGGAGAGTGTTCCAAACTCTCACCCAACTGGCAATGCTACACACCAAAGTGTGCACTTGCACTTGTTCTTTACCCTCTTTCTTGGTGGCCAACAAGGGATTAGTTTTCTCCCAAGTTTCAATAGTAAGAGATGATATATCATCACATGCAAATGACAGGCCTTATATAGTCTCTGGTCAGTGCTCCCAGTGGCTCCTTGGAGGGGCCTCCCCCCCAAGGCCACCCTAGACAGTGTCATCAGCTTTGATGACATGGCACCCTCTGTGACCGCCAAGTGGCGCTTGATCCACCTTGGACCTTAGAGGCTTCTAGGAAACTTCCTTGGCCCTTTTTAGTCACAAAGAAAAGTTGGTCCTGGCGGGATTTGACCGCGGACCTCCCGCTTGCGAGATGGCGCCTTCACCCACTAGGCTGTAGGAAGTTGTCCTAAGGAGCATGCACCAGGTAGACTACCAAGAGTAGACCAAGGGGACTTACTCCACAAGGATGAGCAGTGCATGCCTTGTCTCTCTCCGCCTCTCTTCGTATCGCTGGGGGACTTGCGCTACAAGCGAAGTGCATACCCACTCTAAATCTTCCGCTGATTAGACCAGGGGCATACACAGAACATAACACTTCTGGGCTCCTTGGTCCACAGTCGATAGGCTTTGTGGTCGGTGTCATAGCCGATGAAAATACACTTTTGTGCTCTTGCATCGAGCTTTCTAGGGCCCTCACCAGCCTGGACCTTGGCAAACCCGGTGCAACCGAACACCTTGAGATGGGAGGCGTATAGCTTCCTCCCTGACCATGCTCCTTGAGGCGTCTTCAACTGTTATGTCTACTTCTTGCCCCTCCTTTGTAGAGCTGCTGTAGGTGTGAGGTTCACAAGGTAGGTAGCCGTACGTGCTGCTTCAGCCCAGAATCTAGGAGGAAGCTTGGAGTCAAAGAACATGCACCTTGTCATGCCTAGGAGCGTCTGGTTCATCCTCTCTACTACGCCGTTGCTTTGAGGTGAGTAGGGCGTAGTTTTCTGGTGTTCATTGCCCTGTATCTTGAGCCACTCTCTGCAAGGTTCGTACTCTCCCCCGTTGTCCGTCCTGCATGCCTTCACCTTCTTTCCACTTTGTTGCTCAACCATAGCGACAAAGGCCTGTAGATTCTCCTTCACCTCACTCTTCTTTTTGATAAAGTATATCCAGACATTGCGGCTGTTGTCGTGGATGCATGTGAGGAAATATCTGCTGCCTCCATTTGACGATATGCGGAAGGGACCACATATGTCAGAGTGGACAAGATCAAGAGGTGCGAGAGCACGCGTTCCATTTCCGTTGAAGGGTTTCCTTTTTGCCTTGCCTTGAAGGCATGGCTCACACATGATCTCTGCTCCCTCCACCTCATCACCTAGCTCCATCCCACGTACTAGCTCCTGCTTTCCCATGAGCTCCAATGTACGATGAGCCACGTGCCCAAAGCGCCTATGCCATGGGTTCTTGGAGGATGTGCACAGGCTAGAATGAACAACCCTGGTGGCTGTATTTGCTTGCGGTTTTGTTGCCGAATCATCTGTTGCCACTGCTTCCGCTGCTCCAACATGTCCTTCCTCATCTAAGTCTGCATCGCTTCTCTCCTCATCATCACTCTTGGCCAAAGATTGAGCCGCTAAAAATGTCATTTTGGTCTGCAAGACGTAGAGTCCATCAACACGAGGAGCGTGTACGACAACCTTCTTGGCAGAGTAGGAGATGTTGATGTCCTTGGTGGGAACTATCACCGCTTCCTTCTCTATAAAGACCACTGTCATACCATGGTCAGTTATCTTAGAGACGGAGAGCAGGTTGGCTAGGAAGGAGGACACGTATACCACCCCCTCTAGCTTGAGGTCGGAAACTCCACCGTTGACACCCATTGTGACCAGGTTGTCACTAATCTCCTCAGCTGCGTCAACCTTGCCGTTGGCGACTCTAAAGTTCTTGTTACACGGAGGAAGAGAGATGAAGTCTCTCTTCTCTTAAGTGGTGTGCTCGTTTGTGCCCGAGTCAAGGCCATAGGCTCCTAGCCTGAGTATCGTCCTCCCTTTGTTGGAGGCACACTCAGCCATCAAGCTTGTGGGATCCTTCCCACCATTTCCCCCTCGCCATTCATCCCCGTCTCCTCCCTCTCTCTTGGGTGTATGGCACTCTGGAGCCCAGTGTCCGGCCTTGCCACAGTTGTGGCAGTTTCCTTGGCGCTTTGCACCCCTTCCACTGTTGCTAGTGCTATTGTTTCCCTTGTACCAAGAAGATGAGATATTACGGAAGGTGCCGCTGCTCCGTGAGGCAAAGGCAGTCATGTTTGCTTCACTACTGCTACGACGCATGGCTTCATTCTGCACATACTCAGAGACGGTGGTGTAGGAAACTAGATCTTCAGTCCACCCTCCAATCAATGTTATCATGGGACCCCAACTTTCTGGCAACGTCATCAGAAAGATCATGGCCTGCATGTCAGATTTCAGGTCCCATCCCATGCCGGTGGCTTGTTGCTAGAGCGTCTCAAACTTCTGCATAAAGGCGGAGACATCCTCCCTTCCACCAAGCCTCATGCTGATGAGGTTTTGTAGAATGAAGAGACGGTTGGCAAGTGAGGAGGACTGAAACACCTTGCCGAGTTTGGCGTATGCCGCGGCTACCACTGTACAACCGTTGATGTGTGAAAGGACTGAGGGTTGTATGGAGTGTTGAATGTTTTTGCCCCTTGTTCAAGTCTTGTACGACGGATCAGGAATGCTCTGCCCCTTGTAGAGGTATGATCCCTGGATTTGTTGTAGGGTGACTCAATCATGCTCTGTCTCGTGTGAGATATGACCTGTGAGTATACCATGTAGGTGAGTGGTTAACTTGGCAATTTTGTTGATTTGGCCAAGTGAGAGGTCATGAGTTCGATCATGGCTCCATGCACATCTTGGTTGTTTTGGAAGCTTCCAATAAAGAAAGTCCATTGCTTCTGGGAAGCAACACGGCTGATCAGTCACCTTGGCACAAGGATGCTTATGTGTCAAACCCACAGCACAAGTCTCTTGGTGATGTGGCAGGATCAAGCCAGTTCTCAGGAATGTGCTTTTGAGTTCTAGGACTGGACAGCCAGCTATAAAAGGACTTGTCTTGCATGCTGATCAATGAACCCTTGCTTGATGCTCTCTTACGTATTAACGACTTGAGCTCTTCTTGAGATATAATGCGAAGGCGTTAGTACTCTTGAAGGTGAAGTGTGTGCCTGATTAAGTTTGGGGTACATGACACATGTCAACAAAGGAAGAAGGCCTAAAAACATTTGTGAGCTTTTCGGTTACGCGGCTTCTCTCCCAGAGGTGGTTAGCTCAGTAGCTAACGAAGGGGTAAAGGGCCCACTCCTCTGGTGAGGGAATTTTCACGCATGCAACCGCTAAGGTCACAAGCAGTGAGAGCGCCTTCGCTCTCACCCAACTTCTTTGTTTGCAGGGCAACATCAGCACGAGGGGATTGCAACACATCTGTACCTTTCTACCTTGGGCGCTGACATCAGCCTACATCAGCCTACATCAGCATACATCTGCTTGCAACGGCCAACGATAACAGGGGAAGCAGTTTCCTCTTCTTATCAACAGCCTACAGCGGCCTCAAACACAGGTTCATCGGCATCAACAACAGGTGCAGTAGCTGAAGTAGTTGTTGTGGAGATGGCCGGGATAGGGGAACCAGGGAATCATTTGCCCATCCTCAAGTTTGATGGAGAGGGGTTTGCACTCTGGAAGTGGCAGTTTGAGATCACCATGGATGACAGAGATCTGCTAGGATATTTTGACGGAAGTATCCCAGCACCAAAGGAGGAGGGTGCTGACCTTGTGGCATGGGTGAAGCTCAACAAGAAGGTTCTCGCCATTCTTGTGTCCTCCATACAGCCCTCAGTCCTTTCAAACATCAGTTGTTGTACAGTGGCAGCCGCGGTATACGCCAAACTCGGCAAGGTGTTTCAGTCCTCCTCACTTGCCAACCGTCTCTTCATTCTACGAAACCTCATCACCATGAGGCTTGGTGAAGTGGAGGATGTCTCCGCCTTCATGCAGAAGTTTGAGACGCTCTTGCAACAAGCCACCGACATGGGATGAGACCTGACATTCGACATGTAAGCCATGATCTTTCTGATGACGCTGCCAAAACGTTGGGGCCCCATCATAACAGTGATTGGAGGATGGACTGAAGATCTAGTTTCCTACACCACCGTCTCTGAGTATGTGCGGAATGAAGCCATGCATCGTAGCAGTAGTGAAGCAAACATGGCTGCCTTTGCCTCACGGAGCAGCGGCACCTTCCGCAATACCTCATCCTCTGGGTACAAGGGAAACAATATCACTAGTAACAGTGGAAGGGGTGCAAAGCGCCAATGAAACTGCCACAACTGTGGTAAGGCCAGACACCGGGCTCGAGAGTGCCGTGCACCCAAGAGAGAGGGAGGAGACATGGATGAATGGCGAGGGGGAAATGGTGGGAAGGATCCCACAAGCTTGATGGCTGAGTGTGCCTCCAACAAAGGGCGGGCGATACTCAGGCCAGGAGCCTATGGCCTTGACTCAGGCACAAACGAGCACACTACTTACGAGAAGAGAGACTTCATCTCTCTTGCTCCATGTAACAAGAACTTCAGAGTCGCCAACGGCAAGGTTGAGGTAGCTGAGGGGATTGGTGACAAGCTGGTCACAGTGGGTGTCAGCGGTGGAGTTTCCGACCTCAAGCTAGAGGGGATGGTATACTTGCCCTCCTTCACAGCCAACCTGCTCTCCGTCTCTAAGATAACTGACCATGGCATGATAGTGGTCTTTACAGAGAAGGAAGCGGTGATAGTTCCCACCAAGGACATCAACATCTCCTAGTCTGCCAAGAAGGTTGTCGCACACGTTCCTCGCGTTGATGGACTCTACGTCTTGCAGACCAAAACGACAACTTCAACGGCTGAATCTTTGGCCGAGAGTGATGACGAGGAGAGTAGCGATGCAGACTCAGATGAGGAAGGACATGTTGGAGCAGCGGAAGCAGTGGAAGCAGATGATACGGCAACAAAACCGCAAGCAAATGCAGCCACAGGGACTGTTCATTCTAGCCTGTGCACATCCTCCAGGAACCTCTAGCGCAGGCGCTTTTGGGCACGTGGCTCATCGCACATTGGAGCTCATGGGAAAGCAGGAGCTAGTGCGTGGGATAGAGCTAGGTGATGAGGTGGAGGGAGCGGAGATCATGTCTGAGCCATGCCTTCAAGGCAAAGCAGAATAGAAACCCTTCAAGCGCAATGGAACACGTGCTCTTGCACCTCTTGATCTTGTCGACTCTGACGTATGTGGTCCCTTTCGCATACCATTAAATGGAGGCGGCTGGTATTTGCTCACATACATCGACGACAACAGCCGCAAAGTCTGGATATACTTTATTAAAAAAAAGTGAAGTGAAGGAGAATCTACAAGCCTTTGTCGCTATGGTTGAGCGACAGAGTGGAAAGAAGGTGAAGGCATTCAGGACGGACAATGGGGGAGAGTACGAACCTTGCAGGGAGTGGCTCAAGATAGAGGGCATTGAACAACAAAAAACTATGCCCTACTCACCTCGAAGCAACGGCGTAGTAGAGAGGATGAACCAGAAGCTCCTAGGCATGACAAGGTACATGCTCTTTGACGCCAAGCTTCCTCTTAGGTTCTGGGCTGAAGCAGCACGTACGGCTACCTACCTTGTGAACCTCACACATGCAGCAGCTGTGCGAAGGAGAGGCAAGAAGAAGCAGACACAACAGTTGAAGACGCCTCAAGAAGCATGGTCAGGCAGGAAGCCGGACGCCTCCCATCTCAAGGTGTTTGGTTGTACCGGGTTTGCCAAGGTCCAGGCCGGTGAGGACCCTGGAAAGCTCGATGCAAGAGCATGAAAGTGTATTTTCATTGGTTATGAAACCGCCCACAAAGCCTATTGACTGTGGGACCAAGGAGCCAAGAAGGTCATCTGCAGCAAAGACGTGGATTTCCATGAAATGTCTCTGAGTAAGGGAGAGTATCTCAAACTCGAGAACGCTCCAGCACAGGGAGAGTGGCTCACTTTTCTAGAAGAGGGAGACGAAGCACCAGCACAATGGCATGAAATAAGTGCTACAACAGGGAGAGGAGCTCGTGAAGATGACTCGGAGGAATCAGAGTCTGATTCGGACGTATCCGATCCTTCGGAACATGAGGAGGATGCCTCTCCCATCATCAACGACAAACCAGACCTCCAGCCTCCACATCAACAACACCAGCCAGCAGGTTCAAGGAGCAATTCACGCCTCAAAATACCTCGGCAGCATTACGATGCATATAGGGGTGAACGGACAGGCTTCAACTATTCATTCTTGGTTCAAGAGGAGCCAACGTCTATCGCATAGGCACTCACTCGGCCTGACAAAGCAGAGTGGGACGAAGCAATTCACAGTGAACTAAGCTCCATTGAAGAGAATGGAACCTAGGTGCTGTTGGACAGACCTTCAAGGGCTCACGTTGTGGGGTCCAAGTGGGTGCTGAAAGTGAAAAGGAAATAGGATGGCAAGATAGACAAGTACAAGGCACGGGTGGTAGCAAAGGGGTTTTTCCAACGGCCTGGCACAGAGTACGATGAGACCTTTGCCCCAGTTGTGACGTTTGCCTCCATCTGGTCAATGCTCGCCATTGCTGCTGCCGAGAACATGGAGGTCCACTAGATGGATGTCAAGACAGCCTTCCTTTACGGCAAACTTGACAAGGAGGTATTGATGGAGGTTCCGGAGGGGGTTGATGCTCCTCGGGGCAAGGTGTGTAGATTGGTGAAGGCACTCTATGGGCGAAAACAAGCATCAAGACTTTTGTACCATGAGATGGACACGTTCATGGCCAAGGAGTCCTTCATGCACT
>SZWC01020497.1:8338-21407 GCA_023375785.1 Penium margaritaceum
AAAGCAACAATGCAAACACTATATCCCCCTACACCTTTGTGGCAACCACATCGAGAGATTATCCACTACAGCGGTTTTGTAGATAGGATCCAGAGCAGATAATGCATGGATTATTGGTTTCACGACTCTATAAATCTGAAAACGTATGAATTGGCAAAGGCCGCAGGGATCTTTTGGTATGGATAACAAGTTGTGCCAGACTCGAGAGACCTTGAAGCGAAGATTATCTCCCAGGTCCATGACCTGCTAGTCGCAGGTAATGTGGAACCAGGTCATGTGTCAAAAGTCCGGACAGGCACTCTTGGACCACCATTGGTGGTCAGGACTGAGTGTCGATGTACGTATTCATTGCATGACATGCAAACCATTTCTTTGGAATAAGGATAGTGAAAAATATCCTACTAGACTCCTCCAACAGCTTCCCATTCCTGGGACTCCATGGGAGTGCGTCAGCATGGACTTCATCACTGGTCTTCCGGACTTGGCCTGTGGCCACGATGCAATCTTAGTGGTTGTGGATCTTCTGACAAATATGACACTCTTCATTCTTGCAACCACTGATGTGAAGGCAAAGGAGACTACTCGTCTCTTCTTCGAGGGTGTCGTAAAGTACCACAACTTGCCATTGGGCATAATCTGCGATCGTGATAGAAAATTTGCTAGTAAGTTCTGGCAAAAGATGTAAAAGTACTTCGGTAGCGTGTCACATATATCAAAACTATTTCACCCTCAAATGGATGACCAAATAAAGCGCATGAATCCTACTATGGAGCTGATGCTCCATACGTGGACCATACCATTAATGACTTGGACAAATTCCTAGCACCGGTAGAGTTTGCTGTGAACAACTCGGTGAACGAGTATACAAGGTTCACACCAGTTGTGTTGATCAGTGGTTGGTATCAAGTGGTGTTCTCTTCATTGATGAAGAGCCAGAGTTTAGGAGGACAGGTTCCTTCTGCTCAAGACTTTGCCAAGCGCATAGACTGTTTGTTAGAGAAGGCAAAGGGTCATGTTCAAGTTGCTCGGTAACGACAAAGGGCATATACCAAGAAAACTTGCCGTGAGGTCTCGTTTGACATCAATGACAAAGTGTTGCTTAGCATTATGAACTGTCGGCTGAATTGGCCAGGGACGCGAAAACTTCTACCAAAGTAGATTGGGTTGTTTTCCATCGTGGCACGCATTGGGCCAGTTGCATACCGATTGTTGCATCCGCCGAGAATGATGATACATGACGTGTTTCATGTGAGCCTCTTAGCTCCACAAACGGAAGACAGAACCGTCCAGCCACCGCCAACAGTCGTTGTTGTCGATGGCCAATGCGAGTTCCTTTGCCTACTCATGCATGGAGAGTGTACACTTCGGTCACACACCGTTAAGGAATACCTCATTTATTGGACGGGTTGTTGACCTGAACATAACTCATGGGAGCCCAAATCTTGTTTACCCATAGGGGTGGTCAATGAATACTGGAGCGAGCTTGAAATTGGCACAGATTCACATGTGGCAGGGAGCACCTCTTGAACAAGGAAGAAGTGAACAACATTCGCATAGGACGACATTCAGGGAGAGCGACCACAGCAGGTTGGGGACGTCCATCATAGTTGCTGGGCTGACACTCCAGCGTAAAGGGGAGAGGCCGATAGCCGTACTCACTGATGAGCTACAGCAACGTCCAAGTGCCGTGCACGTGTTCATGTTTAGCTTGTGATTGAAATTATGAGTATTCGTTCACAAAATTAACGACTCACCATCTGGCATGCTCACTTGTTGGTCATGGACTGGGACGGTTCATATTAAGTGAGGAGGAATTTAGCGAGAGGGCTAGTTTGGCCCTTCACCTCACGATAGTAAGGAGGTGGCTATGAGCCACCCCTCGCTATTGTGAGGCTATGCCAGTGGCCAGCTACCTGCTAACTACAAGCTGGCCGGGTGGTCGGCGGCCGGTCAAGTGACCTGGCGGCCACTTGCCGGCGAGCCACGAGCAGTCGATCAAGCTGATGGCTTGATCGGGGCCCAGGAGGCCACCAGGCCTCAAGGGCTAATGCATGTAGCATTGTGCCCTTACACTCGCTCACACTCCTTGCTTGGAAGAGAAAGCAAGCACAAGGGATAGAGCGAGAGCAAGGACGGCGGTGCACATGAGAAAGGTCGGCGCGAAATCGTCGATCATGCCTTGCACGCGACGATTTTGCGCTGACGCGTTAAAAATGAAACTCGATTTTGTTTAGGTTGGACTACGAGTTTTGAAACCGGAAAACTCGTGTGACCTCACGAGTTCAGGGTTATACCCCCCTCGTTTTGAACCCAGAATGAGGGGGCAAGGTAAAACGGAAATGAATGGAGACTTGAACTATCCAAGTCTTCCTACACGAGTCGTTGATGATGATTGTCCCCAAGACTGACGCAGAGGGAAAAAACCCTTGAGTGAGCTATGGACACCATTCTACAACCTCCAACGGCGACCTAAGTGCAAGAGATGGACACTCAATCATTTGAGGAGGAGTGCTGCGTCTACGGCAAAGACAGCCACTGTGCACACTTTTGCCCAAATAGGAAGTCGAACCAGCCGAGGAAGATTGGAAAGAAGGAAGACTAGACATTGACGGCATAAGAGTCTACCAACTTGACAGATCCGGGATTCGCCATAATTGACTCCGGGTCGGGCCACTATATGTAATACAAGTGGTCGGCATTTGTCACCTACGGCACTTCGGAGAGGCACACAATTGTGGCCAATGGTGAAATAGAGTTGGCCACAGGTGAACGAGATGTTCACATGGAGTTGGATGTGGACGGAAAGGCTGTCACAAGCACAATGAATGATGTGTTGACAGTGAGCCACCTTATCAACAAGGAGCTCAAGGTGCTCTTCAACAAGAAGGAGGTCATCATTTGAAAGGTGGGAGACAGCAAGGTGATTGTATATAGAAAGTCAGAGGATGACTTGTTTCTGCTCCGTGTAAAGATCCTTGGCAGCCGGACAGGGTCCAACGTCGTCCACCTTACAAAGAAGGACGATGGAGACCTAGAACTTTGGCATTGCGGCTCCTGTAACATCGTTCCCTCAACTGTGAGGGACATGGAAAAGGAGGAAGTAGTAAGATCCTTGATGCAACCAAGAATGTTGTGTGCAAGCCGTGTGTGATTGGAAAAGCAACACAATAGCCATTTGATGGTCAAGGGATGCGTGTATCCACAAAGTTGGAGGTGGTACACACAAATGTGTGTAGATCATTCGAGCCCTCCATTGGTGGGGTGCACTTCTTTTTCACCTTCATTGATTATCATAGTCGCAAAAAGTACCTCTACAACATCAAGAAAATGAGTGATGTATTGTAATGCATGGAGGAGTTTGTGGTAACAGTGGAGTGGAAAACGAAGTTGAAGGTGAAGGGGTTCTGGAGCAACAACAACGACGAGTATGAGGGTTTCTCGACAATGGGATCACATGGCAGAAAGATACACTGTTCTCCTTGCAACAAAACGGTGTTAACGAGAGAGAAAACTACACCATCCTCAACATGGTCATGTCCATGTTGAGTGATGCCTACCTTGCACAACAACATCGTAATGGGACGGTGCGGACAGTGACGCACATTATGAACCTCATACCAACAAAGCTGCTACAGGTTGTGGATTTCAAGGTATAGAAGACACCACAACAAATGTGAAGCGGGAGGAATCAAACTATGGTTCTCCGCCACAAACCTGGTTGTGTTGCACATGCTGTTGTATAGTCACACGAGGTGAGAGGCAAGCTGGATGCACAAACTCGCCGACACATCTTTGTTGAGTACGAGAGCGGGAGCAAGGCATGTAAAACTCTTTCACCAACGGAGGCTGTAGATCATGAAGAGTCACAATGTCATGTTTGACAAGGAAAGCCGTTGGATGGACAAGGACATGGACCTCTCCAAGCGGGGGGAGTGGTCGCTACTCTTTGAGGACGAGATCCCAAAGGACACAAAAGATGGGTTATGTCTAAATGGCCCTCGCTAACAAGAACCATCCGGAGGATGTAAGAGAGGTTGGTTCAAAAAAAGCGGAGTGGGACGATGAGTCTGAAGTACCAGCAAGAGTGGAGTTAAATGAGGAGGCGGGGATGAAATCCACATCTCCAATGTCTTTGAGAAGGGGGAATTACGTTAGTGATGCTAGTCCTATCGCGAGGGGACAGTGGCAGTGGTAGAAGTAATAGCAGCCCCAACAACAGCAGCCATAGAGAAGCAGACACACATGGAGAATTGCAAAGTGAAACAATGCAATAGAGGGCGTCTAGACTGGCTTCGCTTGAGCGTTATTTGTACAAGAGGAGCCTGTGACTGTCAAGGAGGTGCTGCAACAAAAAGATGGGGTTGAGTGGGAGGGGCCTTTGAAATCTAAGCTTGCCTCCCTTGAGGAGAATGACACTTGGGATTCAATCGATGGGGTGGAGGGCAAGAAGATTCTTAGCCCAAAGTAGATCATCAAGACAAAGCTCACCGAGGAGGGAAAGGTGGAGCGGTACAAGGCGTGGCTGGTGACGTAGGGGTATGTACAAAAGAAGGGTGAACACTACAACAAAACCTTTCTACCAATGGTGAATTTTGCCTCTATCCAAAACATTCTCTTTTTGGTGACAGCGCGCGGCTACAACGTCCACAAAATGGATGCAAAACAGAAATTCTCAACGATGACCTGGACAATGAAGTCCACATGGAGGTACCAGAGGGGTCAGATGAGGTGTTGGGGAAGGTGTGCCGGCTTCGCAAGGTGCTATATGGGCTGAAACAAGGGCCACTCATATGCTTGTTGAAAATGGATGGCGTCATGACCGAGTTTAGCTTTGAGCGTTGCTATGCCGACCACAACGTGTACATGTAGACGTAGCCCGGGTTGCACAAAATTATTGTCATTTACGTGGGCGATCTTATCCTCTTGTCTTCGGATGCAGAGGAGTTGGTGAAACTGGAATGGCAGCTTGGCTGTCGGTTCAAAATGACCAACATGGGCAAGCTCGAGTACTGGCTCGGTGTCTCCATCAAAAGGGGCACCAAGGCACGCACACTGGAGATGGGTAGGCAAAGGACGTGCAAGAGCTCCTCCACCGCTACAACACGGAGGAGTGCAACCACATCGGCACAGCCATGACCACAACGTGTGAGCTGAGCTTGAGCATGAACCAAGCACCGATGAGGAGGAGGAGATGGCATGTGTGCCATACTTGTCTGCGGTCTGCAGCATCATGTATGCTATGTTGTGGACACGACCCGACCTGGCCTTTGCGGGCGGCCAAGTAAGCTGTTATGTTGCTGACTCGGGCAGCTGAATTGGCAAGCCATGAATCGGATCCTCCGCTACCTCAAGACAAAACAACAGTCGTAGCTCGTACTTGGAGGGGGAGTGCAAAACGACTCCTTTTATCTTATCGGCTTCTCAGGTGCCAACTGGGTTGGTGATATAGATGACACACAATCAACATTTGGGTGTGTTTTTGCTCCATGGAAAAGCAAGAAGCAAGATTGCGTGGCACTTTCCAGCATTGAGGCGGAGAAAATTGCACTTGCAAAAGTGGCAAAGGAGTTGGTGTGGCTACGGCAGTTGCCAAAGGAGATCGAGGCGCCATAGAAGAAGCTGACCGTGCTCAAAGTTGAAAACATGAGTGCCATCAGTCTCACACAGAACCTGGTGCTACACATGAGGACAAAGCACATCGTGATTTGTTATCACAATGCACAAGACTTGGTGGCAAAGGGAGATGTAGCTATTGTGCATTGTGGCATTAAACGCATGCGTACAGATGCTATGACCAGGGCGCAACCCAAGGATAGGCACGAAGCAAGCTGCATGGAGCTTGGTTTGTGTTGTGAGGCTTCAAAGACCACAGGTTGCAAGGACATGACATCAAGGTTACGGTGTAGGAGGGGGAACAAAACATGACTTTGTTAACTGAAATTGTATAATTACATCATATCTGTATAGTCCATAATGTAAGCTTTCCATCGCATCCAAGCACGTCACATTTGGAGTAGTAGATTCCCTCCAATCGCCATCGTAGTAACCCGTGGTGGAACCGACCACTATGTCTTGCTTGTTAGGCCAGGGAAGGTGCTTCAACGGTGACCTGTCCAAGCGCCCTTCTCTGGCCCAACAGTCAAAGAGGAGTTCATCCTGGTCAAGGAGGTCTCCCTGGTTACATCCTTCATGGCCCTAATGCATTTGGAGCGTGTTGGATTTGAGTCCAAACAACCAGTAGCAGAGTATCCCGTCATCAATACTGAATAACAATGAATACATATTCCACACATCGACAACCCAAGACTTGCACAAGGCTAACTCTCAGACTAATCACTAGAATTGAGAGATTCAAAGTTTGATCCTGCATGTACAAAAATAAGTAAGGAACCAAAATTTGAAATCAGATCTTGTGTTCAACCAATCTTAACCATTGGAATCCATTGGCTTCCCCAAATAATTGTAATGTATAGTAGTAAGAACTAGGCATCCTCAAGGGTGCCTCAATACCCACTTGTGGCAATAGCTGCGTCAACAACAGTCGCAATCACAACAGTGCATCAGCAGCATCTTGCTGTAGTAGCCAGTAGCCTTGGTAGCAATATACAAAAGTATTAGCGATAGCATCGCTGCATCCACCTACGGTTGTAGCAGCCAAAACAATTGGCAATAATGTATTGTTGGCACTAGTAGGTGTGGATGCACCCTCAAGGATGCCTAGCTCTCACTGAAGCACGCTACCAATGTTTGGGAAGCCAATGGACACCAATGGTGAAGAGTGTGGAGCACAAGGATCACGGATGTGAGTGGGCAGAACATGTCGCATTCAGCAGATCTGAATCGAAACGCGTTTTTGTCAGTTAGCATAGTGATATCATATCAAATTATAATAGCCTGTGATCTAAGATTTCCAAATCATCCAAGCATTCCCAAATCGGAGCAGCAGAGCCCGTGCTACGGCCGTCGAAGTAAGCCTTGGTGGAGCAAAGCTGCCCACCATGCCCACGAACGGGAGTGACGGGAGGCGCTTCAAAATCGTGTCAAAGCGCCCTTCCTGTCATTCCAACGTGGGAAGGGGCTCGCCCTGGTCCAGGAGAACATCCACATCCATTCCATCATGGCCCATGTGCCTTTGGAGCCCATTGGAGACGAACTCGGATCACTGGCGATGGATTATCCCGCCACCTATGGAGGGTACCAGATTCCACACGCCCAACACCCGATTTTCGGGCTAGGCTAGCTTTCTGAATACTCACTCAAATTGAGCGATTCAAAGCTCGATCTTGCACGGGAAAATCCAAGGAATCCAGTTCTAATGTCAGATCAGGTGTTCAAGAACTCCTCAGTGGTCGAACCAGGGAGTACGCTCAACAGAACTCATGACAAGGGGCACGCCATGACAACATGTATAGCCATATCAGTCACAACAGCTAGCACCATTGGCAGCATCAGTGTTTTAGCATCAGTCGGCTGCAGCAGCTAGCACTTCTGGCAGCACTATGCAGAAACTTCAGCAACATCAGCCGCATTGCTGCAGTGGCCACTGCAGCCATATCAGAGTGGTAGCAACACCTATGAGTAACAGAGACAGAAAGTGGCGGTGTACATCACAATAGTAGTGCCATTATTGTGGCTTCCAAAGTCATGTTGGAGTGCCATGAGGTTCCCAGGATCACACCTCTTGACACGTACTTCAAGGAACAACATGCACGTTGCCTGTCATGACCTTGTCGCGGCTTGATCGGTAACCACCCCGCGCAAAACTCCGCCTTATCAACATTGTCACAAGCTGCACGTCCCAACACAGTAAGCATTTCAAACCCACATACCTTGGGGGAAAATCACCAGTCACATGAACTCAGTGAGGTAGATGTTTCACCAGCTGACCTATACACCGTCCTTTCTCATGATACAATTGACCTTGCATGCATGCCTACATCTACAGCCTCGGCCATTATAGACGCTGCTGTAGTAGTTTCAGCCTCATTCGCTGCTATACCTAGGGTGTCACGTGCACCGGCCTGTAATGCTGTAGTGGAGTAAAGGTTTCATCAAAGTCAAAGTCACGGATCTATGAGAATCCCTTGGCCATGCGGTGTTCTTTCTGTTCCTTGACTTTTCTTTCTGGATTTAGCTTTCTACAATGAACCCGCTTGGCTGAGACAACATGTCTGCAAGGTGGAAGATCATCAAGTTTGAAGACACTATGCATAGTCAAAGCATTTATTTCATCTCCATGGCTGTTTCCCACAGAGCGGATTCAGCAACCTTTCAAGCTTTGTGAAAAGTTATGGGCTTGGGAGGCAGTGGGGAGAGGCCAGTAGCTCATCCTGCCGGCTGTTTGGCCGTGCTCTCGAATGGGTCTCTCTGTGGAGCACTCTGCTGGCTCTACCATTATTTCCTTATGTGATACTCATGTTGTCTTTCTCAGTGCATCGATCGTCAAGGACCTGTACCGCGTCCCTCACTGTCCTCCCTCCGTGTCTCCTTCCTCGTCCTCTTTTGTGTACGTGTTCATGACAGGAATGTATTTCCCTAAGCACCATTGCTTGTTGCATTGCCGGCTGTATCACGTGAGCTCTTCTACAAAGTCCAAGCTCATTCAGAAACAGCCCACCCTCTGTCGTGACGCAGCTTCCTTNACGTTAAGATGCATCGCTACACGTACTCCGACTCTGCCTCACGGGCACTACATGGATTTGGTCCTCTGGGGCCTCCTCGGTCTTCTCCCAATCAAGTCCCTCTCCGATTGGGGTCATTGTGTTCTCACCCTAACGGATGACTTCACCCAGATGCGATGGGTCTGTTGCATCCACCACAAGAGTGATGCCACCCTCGTGATCAGCCTGCAACTATCAATGGCTGAGTGCCAGTCTTGTCTCACCCTTCACACGTTCCCTTTGAATCCTGGTGGTAAGTTCTTCGGCGAGTTGGATGCCTAATTTTCTGAGCATGGTGTCATTTACCAGCTCACCGCTACCGCTGCACCACGGCAGAAGGGTGTGTCTGAGCGTTGAAACCACACAACGGAGGATGCGGTCCGCACTATGTGGTTTGAGTGATTTCCTAGGAATTCCTTTGCATTCGAGGACTTCTTTTACCTAACATAAGCCTGGAACTGCCCGTCGCATGGTCCTCTACCGGACTATGTCACATCATACTATTAATGGTTTGGCCATCGCATTGATCTCTGTCTCGCTCACATTTCGGGGTCCCTCATTTGCATTTGGTTCACTGAGGACCAGCAGCGGTCCAAGGTCTCACCTTGAGGTCGTAGCATCTCCTTGCAGTCAAATGCTTGGCACTTTTGGAACCCCCCTCGCCATCGTAACGTCGAGGCTGAGGACGCTCTCTTCCTTGAGGCTATCAGCTACAATGACATGTCGACCATTCTATCGCTGGCCACAGACCACGTTCTCACCTATGTGGCTTTTGAAGAATGGGGCGATGGGCTCGTCCAGGCTTCCTCACTTGTGATCTCGTCTCTGGCTGCTGACGACCTGGCCTTTTTGGTTGTAGGTCGAGTAGCCTTATTGGTCCCCGCTGGCACACCTATTCCCATGCCAGTGTCAATCCCCTCTAGCGCACCTGATCCCGTGCCAGCATCAGTCCCTTCCGCCACAACTGATCTCGTGCCTCCGTCAGTCCACTCCAGCACACCTGATCACATGCCAATGTCAATCCCCTCCAGCACACTTCATCTTGTGCAGCATCAATTCCCTCTTGCAGACCTGATCCCGCGCTGATGAGATCATCTTGATTCATGCCTACTCCTGTGTTTACACCTACTCATCCTACGTGAGAGCCAACACTTGTCCATGATTCTCCTGCACCCTCATCCCTTCCCTACAAGCCCACAATCCATGCGGATGTGGCCCAACATCTTGCTCCATAGCCCAAGGTGAGCACCTTGGCATCGGGCTATTCCTGAGAGCCCTTTGTTTTTCTCTGACCACTAGCCTCTAGGGCTAAGTAAGTTGTTGACTCAGCGCCTAGACGCCCGACTCATAGTGTTCAGAGTGGCAAGCTTGGCACGAAGGCCCTTGGCCTGAGTATCTAGGCAAATGACATTGAGGTGCACCCAACGTGTCTTGCCAGTGACGAGTTGGTCTCTTCAGGGTTCTTAGCTACTTGCAATGTTGCGGCCGACTTTGTCGTGGTCATGCCGAGTCTTGAGGCATGTGTCTTGGCCACCTGGAGCTCTCCCTTGACGGCACTTGATCTAAGGACATTGAAGGAGGCACTTTCAGGTCAGGTTACATAATTGTGGCGTGTTGCTTGTGAGGATGAGCTGAGAGCCATCCGTGAGCTTGGTGTCTATGAGCTTGTCAACCTCTCACCCAGGCGGAAGGTTGCACTAGCAAAGTAGGTCTTTTGCAAGAAGGTGAAGCCTAATGGCACATTCGATCACTACAAGGCTCGTTTAACAGTCAAGAGGTTCTCATAAGGTAATGGTATGAACGTCATTGATAAATCCACACCCATTGGCCGTATGACCACCGCTAGCGCTCAATTTTGGTTTGGTGCTCACCACGACTCAAAAATGCACCAGATGGTTGTGAACGATGTGTTCCTCCACGGCATTCTGGACGAGGAGATCTGTGTGGTCCAACCGCGAGGGTTTGAGGTCAGTGAAAGTTCTTAGCACTTGTGCAAGGCTTTGTACAGCCTAAAGCAATCACCTTGGTGCTAAAACCAGGAGATCACTAGCACATTGACATGTGTTGAGTACGTGCAGAGTGACGCCGGCCTGTCCCTCTTTCTCAAATACACAACGAATAGCTTCACCGCCATCCTGGTTTACATGGATGACATCTTTATTGCATATCCTTCCATGGAGGAAGTGAAGGAGGCAAAAGTAGTCCTTCAGGCTGCCTACCAAGAGAAGGACCTTGTTCCTTCTGTTGTGTTTCTTGGGATGGAGATAGTACGTGATCTTAAGCGGCGGACCCTCTTTTTTCATCAGGCACATTACGCCTACATTGTGGAGGAAATTTGTGCTGACCTCCTTGGTGTAGTTCCCACATCCTCCATCCCCATCACACCTGAAGGACAACATTCTCTCTAAAGGGGGGTGATCCAGCAGAGCTAGGAGAGATAATGGACGTGATCATGTACTTGGGCCTCATTGGCTCTCCGATGTACATGGCCACTACCACTCAATCTGACATCATCTTTGCTGTCAACCTCCTTGTACGGTTTTTGCATTGTTCCTTTGCAAAATACCTTCATGCAACTATGCAATTAATGTGGTATGTGGTCTCCACGTTGTACCTTGGACTCACGTTTTGACGACAATGTTTGGTCGTAGTCAATGGCTACACAGACAGTGATTGGGCGTGCAGTCCAGATGGGCACATTTGCAGAGGCTACATGTTCCTATTGGGTGGCACCGTTGTGTTTTGGCATAGCGAGAAGTAGAGCTAGATTGCATGTAGCTCATCAGAGACGCAATGTACTATCGCTAGAGATGGGACCGTAGAGGCGGTATGGCTAAAGCGTCTCTTTTGGGAGTTGCATCAATCAGTGCCTTGCATCTTTTAGTATAGTGACAACCATAGTTCTCTTGCCATTGCAAAAAACTCTAGTGTGTTTCATACATGCAAAAAGCACGTTACTATTGAGCATCACTTTGTGCGTGATCTCATGGAGGAACATATGATCTCGGACAACTGATTCGGCACAAACTTGAAGCAGGTTAACTTCTTAACCAAGGCAATAGCGTGAGGAAAGTTCATGGTGGCCATTCGTTGTGTCGGACTTTGCCCCTTACCTAAGAGTGGTTGGGAGTAGGGTGTGTGCTTATCGACTATTCAACATCTTGTGGTGCACCTATCTCAATTCTACACAAGTATGGACATGCATACCACGAGGTCATGGAGGAGTGTTGTGATGTGAGTCATTCGAGTCTGTCCACATTATTCATAATGACCACTCGGCCATGTCCATGCTCATTCAGATCCCTAATGTGGACCCAATTGGTGCTGGAGCACCGACAGGTGGTGGCTCTACCCACTAGCATCTGCCACGCAGCAGTCACATCATCTTGAATGCTTGCTCGAGTGCTTTGTAGTTCTTATGTCAATTGCTAGAGTTTTCCCAGTGGACTGGCTATTGAACCCGATTTGCATGTTCAACATTACATTTCCATCGAGCAATGCTGAATCTATGCATGTTACAGTCATAGTGCACAGCTCAAGATTCTACATCTCGAGGTTCATAATGTGTAGTGTTTGGATGACTATGCATAGAGTTATCGCCAAACCAGTACTTTTGAGCCGGTTTAAAGGCAAACAGACACAATTGCATGCTTGACCCGCCGTACACCACGGTAAGTATTCATGTTGTGTTCTTGTCAGCTGCGAGATCTTTTCGTGTTGCTTAGCTACTAGACCTTATGAGGGTTTCCGCATCTTCCTAGCCTAGCCCTTTGTTGTTTCTTGCACCTGCTTGTTTGCTAGTGTGCTAGCTGACTAGACAATGTCACCACATCAGCAACGGCAAGGCTAGGAAGCTTCCTACCATTTTTTCACATGATTCAAGAAATCCTTGGACATCAACATAGTGGGGATATGACCAAGTATCTAGTCAAGTGGCGTGGAAACGACTCCACGCACAAGCGTTGGGACAACATCCGTGACATTGGTCACCTAATTGACGGCTATTCCCATCGTCACAGGCCTACATCCGTTTATGCATTGGCGCGTCTTCAACGTGACTCCTCTTCCCCTTCAAGGGGGAGCAGAGCCACATCATCAGCATACAAGAGACCCCAACCTTTGTGAGTGGGTATTTATGTCGACCTTAGGATTTGTTTTTGTTCTATTGAGGGCATTTTGGCCAGCTGTCTTGACCTCCCATGTGTCAGAAAAATGTAGTGGCTGCTCTTTGAGTGGACACGGTCACAATGACAAGCATTGTGGTTCAGAGAGCAGTACATGCTAAAGCGAAGTGGAAAGAGTGACAGAAAGCGCAAAGGAACCAAAAGAGGAGGAAGAGCGGACCAATGAGCTGTGGGTGCTACACTGAAGGTGTGGGCACGGAGGATTGAGTCTCTTGAGTGGACACA
>SZWC01020497.1:23317-45883 GCA_023375785.1 Penium margaritaceum
GAGGGCGGTGCTGTTGGTGACGTCCCAAGAGGCGCGGGTGATGGCAAGAGCTGCAGTGGCAGTACCAGTGGGAGCTGAGGATGAGGATGCATTTTGTCCAGGATTGGTCACGGATCCATCAGAGGGGTCTCCTCCTGAGATAGCTGCAATTGTGGCGGCTGCGGCAAAAGCGGCACCATCGGGTGGTTCCAGCCCGGTGTCAGTATTGGTGAGCAGGTGGCTGAGAGTGACTCCCTCAACCTTCTGGGTATCGAAGAAGAGAGACACTGAGTAGCTCCACAGCTTGTAGTCGCTGGTCCCATCTGGTTTCACAACGAGCTTGGGGAGACACACAGAGTGAGTGCGGAGGCCATGATGCTGCTGACGTGGAGGCGGCTGCGGACTGATGATGAGGAGGGCCTGATGGTAGACAAGGAGGGCGGTCCGAGATAGCGGCGCAAGACGACAGCACGAGAGGATGGTGATGTTGCTTGTGGGTGATGATGCTGATGAGGGCCATAGGATGATTGATGAGGGAATGATGAATGATCAAGGGCAGATGATTGAGCGTAGGGGAAAAACCTCGTACGCGAATGCAGTGGAAGCGACGGTAAAAGGCGGAAGCTGCTATTGATGAGGGAGAATGGGCGTAGGGACGGAACCACGTGCGCAGAATTTACCAGGAGGAAGTGGAACGGTGCTGCCATGACACCTTGGTCAGAAGACGCGCTGCCACCGCAGTTCTACTGGAAACCACAATTCTTCGAGGCAAAGAAGCTTGATTGAAAGGGAAGTGGGTGCGGCCGACAGCAGCAACCATGAAAGAGTCAGGCGTGTCACTTGGGCTGTGATACCATGTGAGAAAAATGTAGTGGCTGCTCTTTGAGTGGACACGGTCACAATGACGAGCATTGTGGTTCAGAGAGCAGTGCATGTGGAAGCGAAGTGGAAACGGTGACAGAAAGCGGAAGGGAACCAAAAGAGGAGGAAAAGTGGACCAATGAGTTGTGGGCGCTACACCAAAGGTGTGGGCACAGAGGATTGAGTCTCTTGAGTGGACGCAACACTTTTGGAGGGTAAGTCAGAAGCTTCCTCGAAGGTGCGGGCGTTGCTGATGTATGACGTTAGCGGCAAAGGATGGGGCACATTGCGAGAGGACAGGCACGGAGTGGCGGTGAGAGTGAAAAAGGACTGGAGTTGGCCCAGAGGGCAAGCCTTGAGAGGCATCCAATGGATGAGTTACTCAATAGAATGAAAGCAATACAAATAGGTAATGTCATAGCCTAGCGCGCTTTGTCGAGTGGGCACAAGAGTAAGGTGGCGACTCAGGCAGGAGAGAAGGACGAGTGCCTCGAGACCACGATGCGGCTTTGCTAGCCGTACGCATAGGGGAGTGGTATGCGCATGGCCAATCCCCGTAGGTGCATTTGCCTTGACCGTTGTTGCACAAAATCGTTGGTTTGGTCTTGGCGAGGTTTGCACATTGGTCGGTCGGAAGACAGTTGCACATTGGTTGTATTTCTCCGGAGATGAACCTGTACTGACACTCTTTATTTTCTCAGTGCTACACCCCTTGAAGCAATCTCCGAGATAATATCTGACAATTGGCGACGTGACTCCTCTTCCCCTTCAAGGGGGAGAAGAGCCACATCATAAACATACAAGAGACCCCAACCATTGTGAGTGGGTGTTTATGTCGACCTTAGGATTTGTACGCTGCTCTGGTAGGGAATTTTTGCCATCTGTCTTGACCTCTTGTGTTCCGTCGTAAAAGATTTGGCAACTTCAACCACTCTCTAGAATGGTTGACAGAATTATCCCAAACTATATCGATGTTTTGATACTTTTCCGACGACTTCTGGAGGACCCTATGAATAAGCATTTTTCAAAAACCGTGCCTCAATGTTCTGAACCCCACCTCCAACTTCTTGGTGGAGTTTCCTAAAGTGACCACTCACGACCCAACATCACACTTCTCATTCAGCTCCAGTGCCGAAGATCCAACATGTGCCACATTGTGATTATTGTTATTGTAGATACGTACTCCGCTTCTTCGGCACTTGTCATTGAAGTACACTTTATGCTTAATACATAATCATCCATTTCTCCCAGTTCCTTGAATCGTCTATTGTTATGCACCTCATGCATGCAAACCATCCACCTTCCAGTTTTTGTAATAATTCTGGCCAACTGCCTCAACCTCTAGTGTTCTGTTCCCAAAGGTCTTGAAACATTGGACCACTTTCTAGAAGAGTCAGTAAAATTGTCACAACCCGTATCTATGTTTTGACACTGTTTGGTCAAATCCTAGACGGCGCTTGAATTTTTAAAGCCGCACTTTGAACCTCTCAAAACCACCAGAATTCTCCTCAGAATTGCTCATCGTAGCCACTCACGACGTGGCGTTGCATCCCTCGCAAAACTCAAGCAACCAAGACCCAACATATGCCTTGTTGTGTTTCTTGCTATTATAAACATGAGCTCGACATATCCAACACTTGTCACTGGAGTACTTTTACTATTATATAAAACGTATCCAGTTTTCAAAAATCCTTGAATTGTCTTCTGTCGCACACCTCAACCATGTGAGCCATCCATGTTCTCCTTGGCGTAGCACCCAATTCCGTGTTGTTACGCCAAGCACTACATAGGTCGTTTATACAGATGAGGTGTACGAAAAAGCTTATTCAAGGATTTGGGACAAATGGATGTTTTGTTTCAAGTAGTAAGTGTACTTTAATGGCAAGCATTGAGTGGGTCGAGCATAGATACACAGTGCCGAGAATGAGAATGAGGCATATGCTGGGTCCTCGACGCTCAAGCCGAGCGATGCGTGTGAGGTCGCGTCATGAGTGGCTACTCTGAGAAGCTCCGCCGAGAAGACATGGGGGTTTGAGAATATCAAGGCGCAGCTTTATGAAAATCTAGCGTTGTTGAGAAATAGATTGAAAAACATCAAAACATCGATATGGTTTGCGACACTTCTACTGACCTTTCAGGAAGGTGGTCGAAGTAGTCTGAACCTTCTGGAATAGAGCACCGGAGGTCAAAGCAGGTGGCTAAAATTCCCTTGTGAGGTGGTCCCTCAATGTAAGAACAGAAACACCCACTCGCTGAGTTAAGGTAGTCATGTACATCAAGAGCGCAACACTTCCACCCATTTTAGCCGCAACGCCCTGACGCAATAGAAGACGTAGGCCGGTGACAAGATAGTAGCCGTCAATGAATTGATCAACGTCTCGGAGGTTGTCGTAGGGCTCTCGGCTATTGTGCAGGGCGTCATAGTCGTGCCACTTGTCTAGAAACTTGGTTGTTTTTCCACGGTATCGATGTCTGAGGACATCTTCCATTACGTACTCCGTATCCCCGTCCACTTGTAAAGGAGGTGGAGGTGCGGCGTCTTTCTTGGGGAAGTTCATGTTGTGGTTGCGGTAGTTTTTTAGCTTGCTGATGTGGAAAAGAGGATGAATTGCCGTGCTGTCAGGCAGGCAAAGTTGAGAAATGATAGGGGTCTGTATTCAATCAATTGCAAACGTACCTAACCACCAGGGTTTATTCTTTGCAAAGTCCTGTCGTTGGAGTACAATGTTCACTGAGCTAAGGAGGAGATAATCGCCGGTGCTGAACACGTCATCACTACAATGTCAGTGGACACAATTTCCAGTGCTGCTCATTTCATTGCTACTTGTGTCTTTGCAAGGGTCTGTCATGTTTCCTCCCAAATGCTTGAGAAGTCGCGGTGGTGGATGTGAACCGCACAAGTATTGCTCTGACTATGTAATCCTACAAGTTTGGCAAGAAGGTTGTCGTAGACCAATTAGGACGAGGTTTTACCCATTGCCGTGGAAGTGGTGGAGTTGTATGCGAGTTCGGTGGTCAGCAGTCCGGCTATCTACCTGATGCCATGTGGCTCACTTAATTTACAAATTAGAGGTTTGAGAGTCTCGTTTTTCCGCTCCATTTGCCTCTACGTTTGTGAATGGAATGTCATTGGTAGCTGAATCCGACTGTCGTACCAGGTCATCAACTCACACAAAAAATGGCTAGTGAAGTGGTCGTCTCTGTTGCTGATAATGGTACATGGTACGTCGTGCAGCCGTACGATCTGATTTAAAAATAACCATGTTGTTCCTTCTTTGGTGATGGTGGGCATTGTCGAGGTGAAGTGCTATGTTTTAGAAAAGCTGTCCATCACGACGAGGATGGTGTCGTAGCCCTTGGGAGTGGCAGAGAAGTCTGCCACAGTTCCATGTTGATATCAANGTGCTCGCCGAACATCTTGTAACCCTTTGCAACTGGCCTTGCAATGTACGCGTCTTGTTTGACAAGAAATGCATTGATGTTGGCCATCAATTCTGGTCTCCATCTCAGAGCATCTGTCCAAATAGTTTTCTAGATTGGTACTCTATGTTGTAGTCAAAGTTGGACTTGAAGAACTCCATCCATCAAGTTTGTCGATCACTCAAATTTGGCTGAGTCTTGAGATGTTTCAGAGTATGATGGTCGGTGTGGACGATGCATCAGTGGCATTCCAAGTAGCACCGCCTTGTCTTGAGTGCGTGTATGACTACAAGCATTTTTTTCTGTATGCTGCGTAGTTAAGTTTTGGTCTGTGTAGTTTTCTCAACAATAAGCAACAATAAGCGTCTGTGTAGTTTTCTCTCCACCACCGTTGTCGTGGAGGAGAACGACTCTGATAGCTCGATCAAACACATTGGTTGCCATGATTTAATCCACAGTTGGATGTGCCAATCGCAACTTTGGGACCGACGTCAAAGCGTTTCTCAAAGAGTTTCATGCTTCTTGTTCATTGTCCCTCCAATTCCAGTCGGTGATTTTTCGAGTGAGATCGGAGAGAGACGCTGACAGTTGGGCATAGTCCTTTACGAATGGAAGATAGTAGTTGGAAAACCACAAAAGTAATTGGACGTCCCAAAGATTTGTGGAAGTCAGCCAATCAGCAACAACCTCCACCTTCTTTGGGTCCATGGTGTTCCGTCCGTCACCAATGATGTGACCCAAAAACTTGATCAAAAGACGACCAAAGTCACACTTTGAGAGTCCTAAAAACATCACTATTTTCAATACTTCACGATTTTTCTAAAGATGTCCATTATGCTCTTGCATGGTGCGGTTCTATACCAAGATGTCATCAAGGTACAAAGTCGTTGAGATACGGATGGAATCTGTTGTTCATCATCACCATGAATGTTACGGGCGCATTTGTGAGTCCAAACATGACTGTGAACTCGAAGTATCCATATCAGATGCATAGCGTTGTCTTCTTGGTGTCCCTATCAGATACACGAATCCGATGAGGACTGCTGTGTGGATCGATTTTTATAATGATCCGGGTCACGTGGAGTTGGTTGAAAATTTTGTCTGCTAGCAAAAGAAGATAGCGGTTCTTGATGGTGACATTGTTAAACGCCTAGTACTCCACGCACATATGCATGTGTCCGGGTTTTTTTTTCACAAAAAATAGAGATGCCACGTATGGTGACGTGGAAGATCTTATGCACTCTTGACAGTGCATCTCGTTGTACTACTTCTGTATTTTGGTCATGTTGTGATCCCTCATCTGATAGGTTCCCTTCAGTGTCAGTCTACTGCCAAGTTTCAAGTCTATCTAATAATTTTCCATTGTGGAGGTAGCTCTCGGGGCAGTCCATTGAGGAAAATCCCTTTGAACTCCTCGATCAGTGTTACAAACTCGTCCGGTATAGCTGCGTACTTCACAAGTGTCAAGGCCGACGCTGTCGCCTTGGCAACTGCAATTTCTTCCACTTCTCATGTCTCTACGTGGACTAGCCATGCTTGCGCTCTCCTCTTCAGGCACCTCTTGGCCATGTATACATACATCATTTGGCGTTTTGCGGCTACCGCAACTTCCTTTGTTACTTCCACCTTTGCTGCTTACCATAACCGTTCCATTGTGGGTCGCTCGTCAAGAGGTAGATGTCGTTTTCTACAAGCAATGCTAACGTAGACCAATCTGTTGCTCTAGTCCACGAGCAAATTATGTCGGTAGGAAATTTTGTCCAAGGATGGCTTTGTGGCCGCTCATTGGGCAAGTTTTCTATACTGTTACGTCGTGCAGGTCTCTTATTCGTAGTTGGAGTAGTTCGCAAAGTTGACAGATTTGCACTCATCCGTTGAAAGTTTTTCCCTCAAGTAGTGCCGGTTTTTTCTGCAAGACTAACTTGCATATCGTTGCTTACAAAGCTATGAGAAGCTCCTCCATTCGGTAGTGCCGGTACCATTCTCTGACTTTTACAACTCCTCTGATGTACTCGTAGCAATATCGTCGGTTGGTCGTCCTCGTCCCCCTCTTGGGACTTTGCAATCTCAGGTACCCTCCTTTGCGGCTATGTGAGGTAATCAGATGGGCGAACGTTCGATGCAAGATTTTCTGACCACATAGGAGTCTTGATGTCTACTCCTCCCCTTTGCTGTTTTGTGGCTCGTCATTTATTTCTTTGCGACACCTCCCCTTTTACGTCCAGTGATGTCATTTATGGAAGTCGCACAAGTTATCATAGGCATTCCGTGCGTCTAACAGAGCCGTTGATCGTGTTAATCGACTATGTCAATCTCCATCTAAAATGAGGTTTCTATCAACTGCAAATCTTCTCCGCCACAATAAGAATTGTGGTTTTGAGTTCGATAGCCGTGTGATTCCTGCATCCGAGCGTTGTAGTTGGCGCTGTCCATGTGATAAGCCTTTGTGACCATTTGCAAAGGATCATCCTGCATGCCAAGAATTGCAAATGCTCGCCGAATGTTTCTCTTGGGGCCATTGTTGTACAAGAAAGACAATTCATCAGGGATGAGGTCACTTCCAGTGATGATTTTGTGGAAAAGCCGCATACACTCCACCACGCTAGACTCCTTACGTATTTATCGGAGTCTGTACCGTGCATCAAACTTATTGTTCAGCCTCCTGACACAAGTAAAGGTAATGGGTGCGAGATCGCTCCACGTTTTTGGTGGCGCAATAAAGTCGTGCCACGTCAGATTAATCTATACGAGTAGTAGTATGCTCATGGTCAACAATGTGAGAGCAGTTGCGTGAGCCATTGATTTGGCTCTGATAGTCTCTTGCTACTATAGGATGGTCTTTGGATCAGACCACCAACTTAAAGTCATCACAAGCAAGAGCAAGACCGCGATTTCAGTTTTCTTTTTCTTGTTGTTGACGCAAGAAGCTATCTTGACTGTCGGTCCCTTGGTTTTGCGAGATCGAACGGCTCAGGGAGTGCCGTTTGAATCAGGGGTTTCCTCAAGAGTTGAAGTCTTTTCTCGGTTAGCATTGCTTCATGTGCACAAGAAATCCGAAGCTTTTCCATCACCATGTTGAGTTGTTGGAGCAGATGGTTGTGAGTCTCCCGAGTCCTGTCGGTCGATGCCTCCCATCATGACACGTGTCAATGTGACGGGGCAAAGGGTTCGTCGAGCTCCAGGGGTCGGTCATTGGGTTGACCGTCGGGTTTGTCGGTGTTGTGCCATTTGCCATAAAGGTTGCCGTTGTTGTCTGGTTCATCTCGAAAACATTGGTGTTTGCGTGCTATTGATCCTCCATCACAAGAATGTTTGCCGGTGACCGTCGCTCTTCACCAGTTATGCTCGCTCTTTTCACCATTGTCATTGCAAAGTCTGTGATTTTCTGAAGGATGGAGATGTGCTAAATACTTGTGCAAGGTTGTTGCCAAGAAGTTAATGTGCCAGTTGCCTCTCCAATACNCATTTGCCATAAAGGTTGCCGTTGTTGTCTGGTTCATCTCGAAAACATTGGTGTTTGCGTGCTATTGATCCTCCATCACAAGAATGTTTGCCGGTGACCGTTGCTCTTCACCAGTTGTGCTCGCTCTTTTCACCATTGTCATTGCAAAGTCTGTGATTTTCTGAAGGATGGAGATGTGCTAAATACTTGTGCAAGGTTGTTGCCAAGAAGTTAATGTGCCATTTGCCTCTCCAATACCGCTGCAGTTTGATACCAAGTGTTATGCTGAGCGCAACGTATGTGGTTCACAGGGATGAGATACGTGACGATTTGAGGATTTGGGACAAATGGATAATTTGTATTAAGCAGTGAGTGTGCTTTGATGATAAGTGTTGAGTGAATCAAGTATACATGTACAATGATGAGAATAAGTATGAGGGATCTGTTTGGTCCTTGGCACTCAAGCCAAGCCACATGCATGAGGTAGCTCTGTGAGTGGGTGCTTTAAGAAGCTCCACTGAGAAATCGGGGGCTTTGAGAACATTGATGCACAGGTTTATAAAAGTCTAGCACCGTTGACGCAGTTAGGATTGTTGTCAAGACACTTCCATTGACCTTTCTAGAAGGTGGCCAAAGTAGTCTGAATCATCTGGGAAAAAAACTAGAGGTCGGGGCACGTGGCCAAAATGCCCTTGGCCCATCAGTGTAAAAATCCTAAGTTCTTCATGTATTGGGCCATGAATGTAAGAACATAGATGCCTGCTATGACTAGCGGATCGTAGGTGGATCACAAAGATGAGATGTGGGACAAGAGACGATTCATGGTTTTGGGACAGTTAAATCATTTGTGTTAAGCAGTAAGTATGCTTCAATGACAAGTATCGAGTGCATAGAGCACATACACACAATGCCAAGAATGAGAATGAGGCATAAGTTGGGGCATCAACGTTTGAGTTGAGCGACGTGTGTGAGGTCGCACCGTGAGGAGTGAATTCGAGAAGCTCCGCCAAGAAGTCGGGGGTCTTCGAGAATATCTTGACGATTTTTGATAAAATTTAAGCGTTGTGGAGAAGTCGACCTAACAATACCGAAACATCGACATGGTTTGGGATGCTTCTGTCAAGCGTTCTTGAAAGTGGTCAATGTTGTCGGTAACTTCTAGTACGGGACACCAGAGGTTGGGGTAGTCGGCCAAAATGCCATTTGCTGAACGGCGGAAAAATCCTGAAGTGACCGCGCGGTGGACCATGATTATAAGAATGCGATTTTTAGGCACTCGTGTACGTCAAGGATGTAACGCCGCCCCCCTTTAGCCGCAACGTCTCGGCATGCTAGCAGACGAAGGCCATAGACGACAAAAGTAGGCGTCGACCAGGTGATCAATGTCCAGGAGGTTGTCGTAGGGCTCCCAGTTGTTGTGCACGGTGTCGTAGCCATGCCACTTGAAAAGGCATTTGGTTGTTTATCCACGGAGTCGATGTCCAATGATACATTGAATCAAGTACTGCGTATCCCTGTCCACTTGTACGGAAGGTGGGGATGTGATGTCTCGGCCGGGAAAGTTCTTGCTGGAGTCCTGGAAGTGCTTGAGTTTGCTCATGTGGAAGACAAGGTGGATTGTCATGCTATCAGAGAGTCAAAGTCTAGCGACGACTGGGGTTTGTATTGACTGAATCTCAAACGGTCCCAACCAGTGGGATTTGAGCTTCATAAAGTCATGTCCTTGGAGTTTGATGTTCACCGAGCTATGGAGGACGTGCTCACCAGCGCTGAATGCATCATTACTACGATGTCAGTCAGTTTCTTGTTTCATAGTCGCTTGTGTCTACACGAGGGTTTACCATGTTTCCTCCTAGATGCTTGCAAAGTCCCAGTGGTGAATATCAACCACGGGAATTCTACTCTGACTATGCAATCCAGCCAGTGTGGCAGGAAGTTTGCCGTACACCACCTCAAAAGGTGTTTTACCTCTTGTGGTGGAAGTGACAGACTTGTATGCGAGTTCGGCGGTTGGCAGTATTGCTTCCCAATCGGTGCCGTGCGGCTCAAATAAAGTTTGGAGAAGTCGTTTGAGTTTCAGGTTGGTTTCTTGGTTTGCCCATCCATCTGAGGGTGTAATGCCATTGAGAGCTCAATCCGACTGCCGTAGCATGTCATCAGTTCGTGCCAAAAACGACTGGTGAAGTGGCAATCTCTGTCTCTGATGATGGCACGTCCAAATCTGATCGTGCAGCCACACAATCAGATTTAGAAACAGCCATGCTATTCCTTCTGCGGTGACGGTGGTGGTCGTCGGAGTTAAGTGTGGTATTTTAGAAACTCTGTCCACCACGACAAGGATGGCATCATATCCCTCAAGAGTGGCGGGCAGTCTCGTCACGAAGTCCATGGTGATGTCGGCCCAAGGTTTTTTGGGAACCAGTAGGGGTTGACGTAGACTAGTTGGCCTCGTGCGATGAGATTTTTGTCTCTAACAAGTGTCGTGTGACTTGTAGAAGGTCACCACGTCAGTCTGTATCTTCTCCCACCAGTAGTATATTGCAAGCTTCTTGAGTCTCTTGTCGTCGCTGAAGTGCTCACCTGGACCGATGTCGTGGCACTTCTCAAATAGCATGTGTCGTGATTCCTCATTCAAATGTATGCTCACCTTGTGAACGAATCAGCGTGGCTAGTAGGGGTCGTCGAAACAAGATTTAGTCTTGTCGCACCAACCAAGCTTTCCCTAATCCTTAGCAAACAGCCTCACAAGGTACGGGTCTCGTTTGACAAGCAACGTGCTGACCCCAACCATTAGATCTGGTCGTCGACTTAGAGCACCCTCCAGATTTGTTTTTCCACGCTTGTACTTGATTTTGTAGTTGAAGCTCGACTTGAGGAACTTCATCCATTGAGTTTGTGGACCGCTTAGATTCGGCTGGGTCTTAAGATGTTTCAAGGAGTGATGGTCGGTGCGGATGATGCATGGCCAACATTCCAAGTAGAATTGCCATGTTTTGAACGTGTACGCGACTGCGAGCGTCTCCTTCTTGTACACAGCGTAGTTCAGTTCTGGCCTGCGTGGTCTTATCTATATGTACGCGACCGGTTACTCTTGACGGTCGTTGACTTGGAGGAGCAGGGCTCCGATTGCTTGATCGGACGCGTCGGTGGCCATGACATAGTCCACCATTGGTTTTACAGAATGCAAGGTCAGTGCCATGTCAACGTGTTTCTGAAAGGGTTAAACGCTTCTTGTTTGTTGTCCCTCCAATTCCACTCGGTGGTTTCACGGATGAGAACAGAGAGAGGCACTTAAACCATGGCAAAATCCTTTACTAATCGACGGTAGTAGTTGCAGAATCCCAAAAACAGTTGGATTTCCCAAAAACTTGAGGGTATCAGCCAATCAACGTTCGCCTCCACCTTTTTGGGGTCCATTACGATTCGTCCGCTGCTGATGATGTGGCCCAAGAACTCGATCGAAGTCACACTTCGGAATTTTTTTGTAATCTCTCTTCGTAAAACCTCAAGAACATTTTGGAGATGTCCATTGTGCTCCTCTGAGATGCAGCCGTACACGAGGATGTCGTCAAGATATACGATGACAAAGTCATCGAGGTACACGCCAAAATGTCGTGCATCGCTGCCATAAATGTTGCGGGGCCGTTTGTGAGTCTAAATGGCATGACCATGAACTTGAAGTGCCTGTATCTTGTGCAAACTGTTGTCTTCTTGATGTCCCAATGAGATATACACATCTGATAATAACCGTAACGTTGCTCAATTTCCCTACAAATTTGGGCCCCACGGAGCTGGTCAAAAAGTTCATCTACTCGCGGGAGAGAGTGGTCGTTCTTCATGGTGATGTCATTCAACACTCTATAGTCCACGCACATCCGCATCTCTCCTATTTCTGTTTTCATGAAAAGTAGTGCTGCTGCATAGGGTGATGTGGAGGGTCGAATGAACTACAGTCCCAGATCCAACTACTTCTTGAGTTTGGTCAGCTTGTTATCACTCATGCAATAGGTCCCCTTCACCGTCAGTCCGCTACCCTGCTTCAGGTCTATCGGATGGTCGATATTGCGTTGCACTGGCAATTCTCGTGGTAGTTTGTTGGGATTTTTTTTTGAACTCCTCAATGAGATGTGCAAACTCTTCTGGTATAACTGGGTACTTATCGTGGGTCAATGCCGTTGGTGTCGCTTTGGCCGCTGTTATTTCTTTTGCTTCCTATGCTTCCATGTGGACTACCCAAGCCTGAGCTCTACGTTTTAGACCACGTCCCGATATATCGATTGATGTTTTGTTGTTTTCCCAACTTCCTTTGCCACTTCCACTGCTGTTGCTTCTCGTAACCAGCGTTGCATCATGGGTCACTTGACCAAAGGTAGGTGTCGCTTTCTACCATTAATGCTGACGTAGACTGCTTCGCTGCTCAAGTTGACCTACGAATTGTGCTGGTACAGGAAATCTTGCTGGAGGATGATTTTCTGGTCACTCATTGGGCAAGTCGTCCTAACCGTTACGTCGTGCATGTCTCAGATTTGCAGTCAGGGTGGTTCACGAAGTCGATGGATCTGTAGTTGTCTGTTGACGGTTTTTCCTTCAAACACTCCCGGTTGGTCTGCAAACCCAGCTTTTGAACCATGATGTTATCGACAAAACTATGAGAAGCTCCTCCATCCAGTAGTGCCTGTATCGTTTTGCCACTTTTACATCCCCCCGGTTGCACTCGTAGCATTCTCATCAATTGGTCGTCCTCGTATGCCTCGTTGAACTTTGCGATGTTAAGAATCCTAGTCTACGGTGATCTGAGCAGCTCAGATGGATGATTGGCTGACACAATTTTTTCTGACCGAACAGGAGCCTCGTTGTCTACTCTTGATCTGTGCCGTTTCCCAACTCCTCGTTCTTTTAGTGTGGCTTCCCCCCCTTTTTGGCTTGATGTTGCCGTTTCAGACAGTCACATGAGATATGTCTTGGTTTTATGCAAGTCCAACAGAGCCATTAATCGCGTTGATTAATGACGTCAGATTCCATCGAAGATGAGGTTTTCGTCAACTGCAACTTTCCTCAGCCACGATAAGGATTATGGCCTTGGGGTTTCCAGCTTTTGGATTCCTGCATCCGACCGTTGAAGTAGGCGCTGTCGATGCAGTCGGCTATTGTGATCACTCGCGGAAGGTCATCTTGGATGCTGAAATTGGCGATTGATTGCCGAATATCTCACTTCATGCCATTGTTTTAGCAGAAACATTGTTTGTGGGGGCGAGGTCATTGCCAGTGATGATTTTGTGAAAACGCTGAGTGTACTCTGCCACACAGGACTGTTGACACAGACGTTGGAGTCCATACCGTGCATCACATTTCTTGTTCATCTTCTTGCAGCGAGCGAGTGTAGCGTGCGAGAAGTTGCTCCACATTTCCGGTGGCATGGGATAGCATTGCCACATCAAATTGATCTGCTTGAAAGGTAGTACGCCTGCTGTCGACGACGTGAGAGCATTCGCAAGAGCTATTGATGCAGTTCTGCTGGTCTCATGCTGCCGTTGGATGGCCTTTAGATTGGACCACCAACTCAAAGCCATGCCACGCAAAAAGCGAGGCCGCAAGGTCAGTCTTCTTTTTGTCCTTGTTGACACCAGCAGCGGTGAATTACACCTCTAAACTCGTCAGCCACATCCTTGAGAAGATGAGTGGAAGCTTCCAAGCGACACAGGCGCCGACTAGGCGTAAGTGCTTGGTCAGATGGTGACAACATTCACAAGTCGTGCACACAACGGCAAGGGTCTGGCTAGGAGGCACAAGGCAAATTGTCAGAATGCTTCAATAGCATTTGCAGAGAGAGATGACAAATGACAGGTCCATGGCATAATTGCCTACCGCGGCGCACGGCGGGTGTTACGTGCGGCAGTGCAAGATCTGTCCTAAAACTGGCCCAAAATAACTGTTTTGGCCGTAACTCTGTGCAGTCATAACAGAACGCTACGCCGTCTAAACCTAGACGTAGAAGATCAAAAGCTAGGAGGTTAGGACTAGTCACATGCATGCATCTGGCATCAAATGGTGTATACACAATGTAAAAACATGCAAATCGGGCCCACAGCCAGTCCACCGATAAACTCTTACGTGCTGCAAAAATGTTGCAAGAGGTCCCGGGTAGCGTCCAGAGCTCAGGAACGGTCGTCGGTCAGCTCCAAGCTGGTAGTGTGCCACCAGATGACGCACCGGTATCACCATGGTCCGCATCAAGGATCTACACGAGTATAGACACGGCCGAGTGGTCATAGTAAATTGTTTAAGTCCTCAAGAACGTCACAAATCACAACACTCCCCCATGATCCGGTGGTACGCATGTCCATACACGTGCAACACTGAGACGAGTACAACAACGAGTGTGACGACAAATGTGACACGTACACAGACACACCCTATACTCAACCACTCAGGCAAGGGACGAAGCCCAACAGAACGAATGGCCACAAGGAACTTTCCACGTGCTAGCACCTTCATCAAGGAGTCAGCACGTTGCATGTCTGTGCCAACCCAAATGATGCAGATCACGTGTCACTCCACCAGATTACGCACAAAGTGATGCTCGACTGTAATGTGCCTCGTGTGAGCATGAGAGACACCACAGTTCTCCGCAATGGCAAGAGCACTCTGGTTGTCGCAACGAAGCACAATGGCATGTACTGACTAATCCAGTTCAAGGAAGAGGCGCTGCAGCCATATCGCCTCAGCAGCCCCTGCACCCAGAGCAATGTACTCTGCCTCCAATGAGCTGTGTGCAATGCAGCCTTGCTCCCTGCTGCGCTAGGACATAGTGGTCCCATCGAGCAAGAACACGTAACCGGTGCGACTGCGTCCATCTGGGCTCCAGGCCCAGTCGTTGTCAGTATAGCCGTCAAGGACCACCGAACACTGAGCAGAGTCTGAGGTACGGTGTGGAGACCACATACTACACCACTTGCATAGTTGCATGAAGGGCTCCAGCGCGTGGAGCCTGCAAAAGCTGAGCAAGGAGGTTGACGACAAATGCGATGTCATGACGTGTGGTAGTGGCCAGGTACATCAGAGATCCTATGAGACAGAGGTACAGGGTCACATCCACTGTCTCCCCCAGCTGTATTGGATCATCCACCTTCAAGGGATCCTGCCCATCAGGCATGAGAGGTGTGGAAGCCGTGGGCACTGCATTGAGGAGGTCGTTGAAGCGCTCCCCCTCAATATGTGCGTATCGGGCCTGATGCAGAAGTAGAGTATGATGTTTGCAGTCTCGCACGATCTCCATGCCAAGAAACACCGCTGCAGGAGTAGGGTCCTTCATCCTCTAGGCAGTGTGGAGGACAGCCTTAGCCTCCTTTACGGCTGCTAGTGAAGGAAACACGATCAAAAGGTCGTTGACATAGACTAGGATGGCGGTGAATCGCTCAGGCGCCTGTCGAATGAAGAGAGAGGGATCTGTCTCACTTTGTATACATCCCGCACGAGTCAGGGTGCCAGTGATCCCCTGGTTCCAACACCAAGGAGACTGCTTGGGGCCATACAAGGGGTTGCGCAAGCATCAAACCTTGTCACCGTCCTCAAATCCGGGTGGTTGAGCCACGTAAACATCCTCGTCTAAAGAGCCATGGAGGAACACATTATTCACATCCATCTACTGTAGTTCCCAGTCATGCTGAGCCACTACACCAAACAGAGCTCGAGCTGAGGTCATGCGACCGACAGTGGCAAAGGTGTCGATGTAATTGATGCCCTCAATTTGATGGTACCCCTCAATGACCAAGCAAGCCTTGTGGCATTCCAGTGAGCCATCCGGCTTCACTTTCTTGCAAAAGACCCACTTGACGTGAATAGCCTTCCTCCCAGGTGGAAGGTCGACTTGCTCATAAACTCCGTGCTCTTGGATGGTGCGAAGCTCATCCTTATAGGCAGCATACCAAGCGTCAGCATCCTGTGACAAGATAGCTTCCCTCTGTGTGTCCGGGTCAGGCACCATAGAGGGGGAGCTCTGCGTGGCAAGAGCGTGAGCCTCAGTCCTAGGTGTGACAACCACAAGATCGGCTGCTGCATCACAAGCAATGTGAAACTCGCGAGTGACAAGGTTGTGCCCTACGAGACACGCTGGATGTACCTCTGTGTGCTCGGTGCGGACACTCAGGCCTAGGGCCTTTGTGCCGGGATCACCACACGCGATGCTGCGGGTGGAACGCCTGGGTGCGGGACCAGACACTTGTTGAGCTTCGGAGTCCATTGGTCAAAGATGACCGCCAGGCTCACGAGAGTGACCCGTCCTCGAGGGGCGCACCTCAGGCTTAGGAACAGGCACAATCATAGCTGGGGAGGGCTGAGGCAAGGGAGCTGGTGATGTCGTGCAAGGAGATGCGGGTGTGGGAGACACGGAGCTTGGTGTGACAGTAGGAGCAGGTGAGGTAGGTCGACGCACAGAGGCAGGAGTGTCGGCGGACACAGGTATGGTCACAGGAGTAGGCACAGGTATAGGATCATGGGTACCTGTGGGGTGCGAGGAGAGAGGGGTAAAAGCCGGATGTCCTAGAGAGATCTCTGGACTAACAGCGATAATCGTTGGGTCATCAAGAGCCGGAGAAGTGGAGGGAGCTCGAACAAACACATAAGTCCGGCAAGCAATGCTCGCAGGCGCAGACTCCCCCATCCGTCGAGAAACCTCATACATTTGGAACGTGTGTGATGGACAGCGACGTGATCAAAGTCAGATCACGGTAGGTAAGGGACTCAAAGAAGAGTACGTTGCGTGACTCAACAATGCTACGTCAAGTAAAGTCCCAAAAACGCCATGCCTTCGACCGCGAGAGAGATGCCAACGAAGGCACATAAGCGGCCCCACGATGAGACCTTGGACCCTTACTAGTCCTCGATGTGCCATACAGAAGCCAAGGATCCCCACATGCGGGCGAGGCGCATGTCAGCACGGTGGCCAAACCAGAGCTCATACAGTGTGACGTGCCATGGAAGAGGACCGTGCAGGAGGCGGTTCCAGACCCAAATCATGTAGGCGAAGCCCTTAAAAGCGAAGGACTCTAGAAGACCGCACTCAGACTACATAGCGCAAACCGCATCCTCCATGGTGTAGTTGCAGCGCTCAGAAACACCGTTTTACTCAGGAGTACCAGGAGCGAAGACCTGGTGAAAAATCCCGTGCTCGGTGAAGAAGCTGTCCATCTCGCCAAGAAACTCGCCGCCGCGATCCGAGCGGAAGGTGAGCAGCGTGTGGTGGGACTGACGCTTAGCCATCACTAGCGAGAGGCAAACCATGAGAGCGGCGTCACTCTTCCGGCGCAGGCTATAGACCCACCGCATCCGGGTGAAGTCATCAGTCAGGGTAAGGACGTATTGACCCCAATCAGACAGAGACTCGACAGGAAGGGGACCAAGAAGGTCCAATGGACTAACTCGAGAGGGATAAGTGCACATGAACGAGATTCAGGGTAGGTACAACGATGCATCTTACCTTGAGCGTAGAAGAGAAAGTCGGTCTTGGGCGGCTTCTCGAAAGAAGTCGCGTCAAGACCGAGGGGGGTTGTGTCCAAATGAGCTTCGACACAGTGTCGAAGCCTACATGACACAGGCGGTGACAACACTAGTGACAAAAACACGAGCGAAAGGGGAGGGTGAGCAAGGAGCAGAAGTTTGAGAGGCACGATACAGGTTATCCACAACAAAGGCACGAAGAACAACGCTACGAGTGTCAATAGGAGTCACAGTCGCGGACTCTGTAGTGTGCTCCACAGAGAGTCCCATCAATGTACAGGGACATACAGAAATCAAACTAAGCTCAAGGTCAGGAACAAACAGCACCTTGGAAAGATACAGGGGGATAGACAGACCATCGAAATATACGAATCCAACACCCTGGACTGGCTAGGATTGACCAAAGCCTGTGCGGATAGAACGAACAGACGCAATAGGGTCAAGAATAGCAAAATCACTACGATGACAGGTCATGTGATGAGTGGCACCAAAATCGATGATCCAAGTGCCACCGGAATCACGACTAGAGGACGTTACTATACAACGGGCAATGGAACACTCAGCCTCAGACAAACGCTGGGCAGAAGGTGGGGAGGAACGACGAAGGGCACAAAGGTGAGACTCATGAATCCAATCCGTATAGTCAGGCCCATTGTCATCACGTGCCGACTGTGCCCCCCCCCACAAGTCATCCTGAGCCAAAAGAACAGACAAACGGAAAGTCTTTGAACCACCCGGTTGTGACAACACACTCGCACCTCCCTGAAAACAAGGCGCCAAAAGGTGTCGGAGCTCGGCGATGGTACTGTCACGTGGGTCTGGGTCGCCGCTGGCCACCAGTGGTGAAGCACAAACTGTTATGGTCGTGGTCGCCGTGCGCCCGGAGGATGTGCTGCTCGACGTAGACCGTAGTGCGTGCGTAGCCTGGAGCCCACGAGTGATGCGTGCCCACTCGAGCGGCTGCTGGCACTCGGTGTAGCGATGGGCGCCTCCTCAGTTGTAGCAGTGAACGGAATGTCCTCTACTACTGCCCGATGACTGCTGCTGCTGCGACTGCTACTGGCCCGAGCCGCGCCTCTGTCATGCCTTCTTCCCCTGTGTTGCTGTCACGACACCTTGTGTCTCAGTCAGTGTAATCGAGGTGGAAGGGGAGGAAGATTACATGACAGAGGATGGAGAAGGAGTGTGTAGGAGGGGCATCGGTGGTGATGCAACGTTTGCTATAGCAATGGAGGTCTCCTGATGAGCCTCGGCTACCTCACGGATGGAAGTCACCAAGAGGAAGAGCTGTTGCGCCCATGGAAGAAGTTGTAGTGAGGCCAAAAAAGGCTTGAGCACGGCGTCGTTGTACCTCATGAAGATGTGTGTGTCCTCAAGGAGAACTCCGAGCATGATCGTGTAGATCACCCACAGCTGTGTACCTCCTGAGGTCCCAAGACTCATGTAAATGTGCATGGCGCATCTCCTGTAGGCTCGGCAGGCCCCTGACAAAGCGAGAAAAAGACATGGATGTGCGCGGCGCCGGTGGCGTGCATCTATGCAGCAAACAAGGATAATGCTAGGTCCCAACCCCCGTGTGGATTAGCGCTATTGCCTGTGGCCGCCTTGCCAAGGAACGTGCAAAAGTCGACGACGGTCTCACGCGGCATGGCGTAGAGAAGTCCGGGCATTGCCCTAGCCGCTGTCAACACCTGTGCTTGGTTCGTAGTCTGATACGGACTGTGGTAGTAGNGCATAGCGCATCTCTTGTAGGCTCGGCAGGCCCCTGACAAAGCGAGCAAAAGACATGGATGTGCGCGGCGCGGGTGGTGTGCATCTATGCAGCAAACAAGGATAATGCTAGGTCCCAACCCCCGTGTGGATTAGCGCTATTGCCTGTGGCCGCCTTGCCAAGGAACGTGCAAAAGTCGACGACGGTCTCACGCGGCATGGCGTAGAGAAGTCCGGGCATTGCCCTAGCCGCTGTCAACACCTGTGCTTGGTTCGTAGTCTGATACGGACTGTGGTAGTAGGGCCACACGCCCTCTAAAGTGGCCCAAACCTGGAAGAGGATCTCCCTTCAGTCAAAACTGTCCTCGTTGACATACCGTGGGTGCGGTGTCTCGAAGTCCTTGGGTTGCCACTTCGTAGGAAGAGCAACCACAGTCTAGGAAGGATGAGGGATGGGAAAGACGCCGGGAAGAGGGAAGTCGTTTGGGTGGAGGTCAGGTGACGATCAAAACTCGAGAAAGCGAGATGTGTGTGGGGGTTGAGAGCTTGTCTGAAGCTCACAGAGACGCTCCTGAAGCACACAAATCTTGCGCTCGGGAGAGTCACCCTCCATGCTTGGCATGTGTGGATCCTCGTCCCAAGGATGAAGAGGTGGCGGGTCGGCTCTAGCTCCTGTCTCCGGTGTTGGAGCTGACTGCTGTGTAGAGGGTGCGACCCCGGCCGCGCCCTCAGAGGTCTATCCTGGAGTCCTAGAATGACCTCAAGGAAGCTCGGTGAGTGTACGGATGGCGTCAGTCTGCTCCCGCTGCAGGCAACGCATCTTGTCTTGCTGGCTCCGCAGGTCCTCAATAGCCTACAAACGTGGGCTCATGACCCCTGAGGAGGAAGAAGAGGGATCTAGTACCCCTTTTCCCTTATTGCCAGACGGAGCCATGTCGCCGCTCATTATTGGCCGAGACGTGAATGTGGTCGAATTGCACAAACGTGACCGTTTCTCGAGAAGTTGAAATGCTGGCAACTTTTGACCCTCCGACAAAAAAATTCACCAAGGCAAGTGCTGACCTCACCACGAAGTTTCTAACGTTAGCAAAAACAATTGCTGATGTCAAGCTCCCCTTCCCTCCTTTTTTTTCAACCTTCGCGGTTGCTACGCGAGCAGGCGGCCGCTCCGTAGCAACAGCGTGGAAGTTGTGCAGAAGCTCCTACACAGCTTCCGTAGACTTGCTGTTGTTGCTCTGGCATCAGCTACAACAGTAGCAGTGTGGCTGCGTAAGGGTCTCACTGCTCTGATACCATGAGAAGATGCATGGAAGCTTCCTAGCGACACAGCCGCCGACTAGGCATCAGTGCCTGGTCAGACAATGACAACAATCACTAGTCGTGCACACAACGGCAAGGGTCTGGCTAGGAGACACAAGGCAAAGTGTCAGAATGTTTCAATAGCATTTGTAGAGAGCGATGACAAATGACAGGTCCATGGCATAAGTACATGCCGCGACGTACGGCCGGTGTCGCACGCGGTACTGCAAGATCTGTCCTAAACCCAGCCCAAAACCACTGTTATGGCTATAACTCTGCGGAGACATGTCAGAATGCTACGCCGTCTGAACCTAGACGTGTAGACGATCAAAAGCCGGATGCTACAACTGGTCACATGCATGCATGCGGCATCAAACGGTGGACACACAATGCAAAAACGTGCAAATCGGGCCCATGGCGAGTCCACCGATAAAGTCATGCGTGGTGCAACAAAACTGCAGGAGGTCCCGGGTAGCGTCCAGAGCTCTGGAACGGTCGTCAGTCAGCTCCAAGCTGGTAGTCTGCCACCAAATTACGCACCGGTACCACCAGGGTCCGCATCAGGGATCTCCACAAGTATGGACACGGTCAAGTGGTCACAGTAAACTGTACAGGTCGACAGGAACATCACAAACCACAACAATCCTGACCGTCGATCTTGCGAAGTTTGCGGGATCGAACGACACAGTGAGTGTTGGTCGAGTCTCTGGTTCACTCGAGAGTTTTACAATTCTCTCGACGAGCACGACTTTGCTCGCACGAGAAACTTGCTGCTCTTACATTGCGAGGTTGAGCTGTTGAAGGAGATGGGTGTTGCAGCTCTCGAGTCCCAACCATTTATGGCACGGGTTTTCGTTCATTCGTGCTTGTCGGTCAATGCCTCCCATCTTGCCACTTTTCTGGGCCCAAGGAGTCCATCACTGGGTTGATATTGTACATACAGCTTGCTGTGATCTCTCGGCTCACGTCTATTGCCTTGCAGACTCCTGATGAGGCGGGGGGCACACAAGACTTGGGATTCAGACGCGAGCTCGGCGGCTGGCAAACAGCTGTGATCTACCGCCGGGTGCACTTGCGCCATGGCTGCACCTGCTCACACATTGCCACCGTTAAAACTGGTTGTGTGGATGTTTGTGTTTGACTTGCAGTGGCTTGATGACCTATGTTAGTCCTATCGCTGAACTTGTGTTACTTCAGAAAGGCAAACGTTAGGTCACAACTGAGATTGTTGGTATGTAGGACACAACGACAGTTGTGCCTTGGTGTTTTGGGTGAGGGCCGACGAGCTCACTCTCGTCGGCCGACGGGTTGGCTCACTTAACGAGCTCCACCCCGTAGGACCTACTCCTCACTCTCACGTTTTTGACACGTGCGTGACACACACACCTCCGTTTGACGTGCCACTTGTTCTAGTCTCTCCACACCGTTATGAGCTACACAAGGGACTATGGGGAGGGATACGGGGTGTGTCTGTTTTGGTATCAGAGCGAGACGAGCCAAGCTCGTCGTGTAGCGCAAGAGGAGCGCAAAACGGTCCTAGGAGGGCCCGCTGGACAGCAACCGCTTTGACGGCAAAGCTGAACAGTACCTACGTAGAGCAGAATTGGTAGCATCACTCGCACGAAGGCAGCAACCGCGGTGGCGACTGGTCGTAGCAGTGACGGTAGCGATAGGGCTACATAACAGCAGGTGGCTACGGCCACCGGTAGCTGTAGTATCGAGCAGCAGTCGTAGTGACGGCCAAGCAGCAGCAGCGAGCAGCAGCGTGCAGCACCCATAGCAGCTACGAGCAGCAGTCACACTATTTCGGAGTAGCTGCAGCAGCCTCGGCATTGTGCTGCAGGAAGGAGCAGCCGCAATCAGCAGTTGCGGCATTATATGCAGTCACAGTGACTGCTGCACAGCTGCAGCAATGGCTGCAGTAGTGCAAGGCATTGGCCGCACCAGTGGCACCGTGGAACAGCGAGCAGGAGCGGCCGGCGACGGCTGCGACATTGCCCAACAGCCGCAGCAACGGCAGCTACAACGTAAGAGCAATGGCAACCCCACTCCCTTGCCAGCGGAGTAGTAGCCGCAGCATTGTTGGCGGCGGCAGTGACGGCGCTTCGTCGTATGACCTGGTTAGGTCTTCCCTCTTCCCTGCTGGCTGGGCTCCCCTCTTATCCTGGGTTGGGTGGGGGTGGTTCACGTACACACTTCCAACGACCAAAGCCCCTCCCTGATTTCCCACGCCCACTGGGGCGGGGGAAACGCTGCCGAAATTTTTTTGGCAGCGTGGGGGGCTCCAGAGACGATTTCTAGGCTGAAAACAACCCCTACCAGTTTTCCCACGCCCACTGGGGCAGGGGAAATGCTGCCAA